>OMNN01100615.1:1904-19166 GCA_900302755.1 Chromis chromis | reverse complement strand
ATTTTTTCAGTCCTTATATAATCTTCTTTTATTTAACTAACAAATATCTGTAACAATATTATTTGATGATTGAAATACAGTAAAAATTATGTGGGTTATTATTATTATGTTTTTTACATTTAATATGTAAATTACTGCGATTTTACTCGTAATTATCTGTAATTTAACAAAACAGGAAACATCTGTAAAATACCAGTCAGTTGTTTAATAACAAACAAAGAAAAACATTTTTTTGACTGTCACAGGTTTTGCAGTGCAGGAACCAGGTGAGTACAGACCTGATTATCAAAGTCTTATTGAATCAATATCAGTCAATAAACTAAATGTCACGGTATCACTGAGGGACCACAGGGGCCAAGAAAGTCCCCTGGATTCTTCAAGGGGTTTTGGATCAATCACCAATCATCAATCAATATTATAGAACCAATTATCTTGAGTAAGAGCAGGGACTAAGTGGGTTAACCTGATTCTTGAAGAATAATGTTTGGAAGTTTAATAGATGAGACATTTATAAGCTATGCTAAAAATAATACAGAACCTCTATTGAAAAATGACAGATTTAAGAGTCCTTTGACTAGACTTTATTTGGGTTTAATCATCCACTTTGATCGTGGATTTCTGAAAAAAAAAAAGCTCAAATGTAGGCTTACTTAAAATACATACAAACGCAAAAATAAATGAAAGTGAAATATCGTGTAATTGAAAGAAATCAGATTTTAAGGAATTTATCAGAAATGTTTGCAAGAAATTAGCTGGGAAATACAGAACATACAAAATATAGTGTGACTGAATTATCAATATTACACCTGGATCATTACACATATGTTGCATAAAACATTTCATACACAAAGGTAATTGAAAATAATTAAAAGCATCAATAAGAAAGAAAACTGTAAAAAAAAAAAAAAAATTTAAAGTTTAAATTAGGACGGGCTGGTAAGACAAATACACTGTAAGAAATCTGTAATTTTACAGAAGTTTTTGATGTCTAATGTAAAATAATCTTCAACCTTTAACTCCTTTAACCATAAACTATCATTTTTGCAGAGAACATTGACATTTTTTTCTACATAAAAAGACTTAATTATGATTTAGGAACCAGAGAAGCTGACAGGTCAGAACCTGCCTGAGAATCTTGCTGTTTTTGGGTTTTCTTCAGTATCACAGTGATCCAGTGTTAATTGTCTGTACATCCACAATAAACTGCAAACAGAAGGTGCTCACAGAGAATTCGGCTGCTTTTAGTGATACTGTTTGACTGAATGTGAACATTAACAGATTAAAAATCGGCTCAATTTGTATCCCACAGCTCTGAATCCACACCTGGGCTCATGGGATTTCATTCAGTCAAGAACATTTCAATTCTTTAGACCTTTGTTCTGAATCTGTTAGATGTGTATAAAAAACAACAACCATTAAGCCTTAATAACTAACCTAATAACTGTGTGTCTCCAGGTAAGCAGGCTCCGCCCATTGCCATCGCAGGCCGTGATGTCGTCGTTCAGCCCAGCGAGACGGTGACGCTCAACGGCATCGAGAGTCTGGCGCTGAACGATGCCCACATCACTGACTACAGCTGGAGTCTGCAGAGCGGAAACGGCAGCTTCAAGATGGAGGTAAAGGCTGCTGCTTCACAGGGGGCAGGGCTTAACCAAGGTAGAGGTGACCAATGGGATATCAGCAGGAGATAAACGTGTATTGTGACTCAAACAGATTAAATGAACATGTCTTATTATGTTACATTTAGTCAAGTTGCATTCAGCCGACCAAACTCCATTCACAATTTTTACAAGTTTTAGTCTACCTTGCTTTTCCACAAGAACGATCACTGGAAGATAAAACTTGACATGTTGTGTCTGTACAGGTGTGTGTGCAGGTAAATTCAGCCTCTATGTGATACTTTCCAAAGCTCAGATTTTAATTTGAATGTATCTCTTCCCTTCTGCAGCCGTTAGAACTAGCTACTGAGAGTCGGGGGAGAATTAACTCTTAAATGTTGTTATTTTTGAATGGGATTCTGCAGAAGACGGATCTACCTGACCAGGTGAAGCTCTCAAACCTGGAGCCGGGCTTTTATACCTTCCAGCTGACCGTCACCGACTCCAACGACCAATCGGACAACACCAACGTTAAGGTCCTCGTCCTCAGCCCGGATATGTCCAGCTGTGAGTGCATTTGGGAAATGTAGTCCCCTGAAGAACGTGTAGTTTTTTTTCCCCTTTCTGACTCAGAATCAGATCAGCAGAGCTGCTTGGCCAGAAGTATGTGGACAGTCTGTACCAGAGTCCATAAAGGATTTTAGTTCATAAGAAGCAGAAAGATGTCATTCGTTGTTTTTGTCCCTGAGTTTATTAATTATTTACCTGAATTATTCACAGCTTAATAATCATTTAGCTGATATATTAACACTTTATTGACCAATTAACTATGTTATCATCAGTTCATTGATATATTTACTGCTTTATGAATACTTGATGATTAGTTAACTGCTTTATTAACAGTTTCTTGATCAGTTAACCGCATAATTAACAGTTTGTTCATAAATTAACTGCTTTATTAGGCCTTTATTGATCAGTTAGCTGCTTTGTCATGAGGTCATTGATCAGCTTACTGCTCTATTAACAATTTATTGATCAATTAACTGTTTTATTAACACTCCTGGTAAGTCAACTCCTTGATTAACAGTGTATTTGCCATTTCACTGCTCTTTTAACAGTTGTCATTTAACTGTTTAATACAATTTATTGATCATTTATTTGCTTAATTACCACTCAGTGGATCATTTAATGCTTTGTTAACAGTTTATTGATCAGGTAAACACTCAGAATCAGCTGATCTGTTGTGCTGATGTGAATCTCTGTTTGCGTTCTCACACTGATGATCCACACCTGCACTCAGACTGGTCCGACTGGAATACCTGATGCACAGATTCACACGTGAGCAGCACAAACTAAACCTGCTCTGCAAGGTTTTAAGTCTGTCGCCTCGACTTTTTTGTCGACTCCTTTCTGCAGATTTCAGCTGAGATGCGTCACATGACTGATTAATTGTTTATTGATCGCAGCTCTGATCACGAACCAGTGGTTTATGATAGTGAGTCAGAGCTGATATGAGAGCAGCGCCAGTTTCACGTTGTAAAACTGTTGCACAACATGCGGCCAAATGTCAGATAGTGTAATTACTACATGTCACCGTGGTTAGACAACGGCACTCCTTGTGATCTAACACACACACACACACACACACCCTCCTGTGGGTCAATGTTTATGTTCAGCATACAGAGAGATGTCTTCATACCGTGTCTTGTGTTTCAGTGATGTAACCAACCCTGTTCTCTGTCTCAGTGTTCTGTTGGGCTCCCATGAAGGTCGGACCGTGTCGAGCTGCGTTTCCTCGCTGGAGGTATGACGCTGCAACAGGAAGCTGTGAGCAGTTTGTGTTCGGAGGCTGTAAACCCAACAAAAACAATTACCTGTCCAAAGAGGACTGTATGTCTGCCTGCAGAGGAGTCACAGGTACACGCAGTACACACAGTACACACAATACATACACACAGTACACACAATACATACACACAGTACACACACACACACAGTAAACACAGCAGCTTTAATCTGTTGTAATGCTGCTGATGATGCATGTTTGTGTTCGTTTGCCCACAGCGATGGCAGAGAGGAGTGTCACTCCACCCGCTACAGGTCAGTCCCACAATGCACCTCTTCACCTCAACTACACAGCTACAATATTCTAGATAAATAATTGTGTGGGTTTGTGTGTATTCAGAGGAGTGTGGCTCGACATGTCGTCCTGATCAGCTGGTCTGTGATAACGGCTGCTGTCTAGACAGACGTCTGGAGTGTGACGGTGTGGCGCACTGCAGCGACGGATCGGACGAGGATCACTGTAGCAAACGTAACCCTCACACACTCACACACTCACAAAGACAAACATACAAGACCAAACACACCCTCTGAGTATAACTGATCCTCCTCCTCCTCCTCCTCCTCCTCAGTGAATCAGACCTTCACCCGCCTGCTGGACATCGATGTGAACCAAAGGAAAGGTCGGTCTTTATTACTTGATCTCCTCTGTATGCATCAATACACAAAGTTTAACTAACCAAAATAAATACTAACTCCTACTAGCACTGGAAGCTTACAGGGTGCATGCTAATAATTACTGTCCTCCACCTGCTCAGCTCTGTGCACGGAGCCCCCCCACACCGGTCCCTGTCGGGCGAGTTTCACCCGCTGGTACTACAACCCTCTGTACAAGAGGTGCTACACCTTCACCTACGGCGGCTGTGACGGCAACGACAACAACTTCGAAGAGGATCAGAAGTGCAGCGAGACCTGCGAAGGAGTGACTGGTACACAATACACACATCTAATACTGTAACATCTGAAACCTTGTAGTATAAAATGATTCCAATTAATACCATGTAGTACCCTTTCACACCAAGTAACGACCTTTACTACCACACTGTACCCTTTTAATACATGTAGTACCCTTCCACACTACATTATGCCCTTTAATACCATGTAATACCCTTAAATACCACACACGACCCTTTATTACCACGTAGTATCCTTTAATACCATGCAAAGCCCTTTAATGCCAGGTAATATTTATAAATACGACTGCATACCACTTAATGAAATAGAGCACCTTTTGATACTACATTCTACCATTTAATGCCATATATTGCCTTTAAATACCACATGAGCCTTTATTATCATCTAGTATCCATTAGTACCATGCAATACCCTTTAATGCTATTTATTACCTTTTAATACCACGTAGTACCATTTATTACTATTACCCTTAATGCCATGTTGGACCATTTTTTATAGCATAGTATGTATTATTATTACATAGTATCATTTAGTACAATGTGGTACTATTTATTTCCATTGTACCTTTTAATGCTGTGTAGGATCATTTAATACCATGTAGTACCCTTTAATAGAGTGCCATTTCATACCATGTAATACCCTTTGCTGCCACCTAGTATCACTGAATACCCTGGTCTTTTGTGATTGTCAGCAGTTTAGTTGAGAAAACTGTGTACACTTTACACTTGTTTTTTGTGTCTGTGTGTGTGTCTGCAGAGAAACATGTGTTTTCCAGAGGGCTGTTTGATCGCTTTGAGAAGGAAGAAGAAAACGACTCAGGTCAGAAGTTTTACCTCAAATCTCAAACGCTGTTAATTATGTACAGGATTATTACCTGTAAAAATCATAGATGAAATCTGCAGTTTAGTGTTTAAACTTCATGCAACATGTGACAATGTGTACATTTACAGTACTGACAGCAGGACTACAGACTACAATACTACATACTGCAGAAGTACTGTCAGCAGTGTAACTGATAGCAGTATTGCCGCATTATAGTATAGTTCGGCTTCAGTCATGTTAAAGCATGTGATCTGACAGTAAATGATGTCTCTGCCTCCTCCTCAGGCTCCATAGCGCTGGCGGTGATTCTGTCGGTGGCCATCTTGGCTCTGTTGGCCATCTTGACCTACTGCTTCCTGAAGGCCCGCCGGAAGCGCACCCATAGGCCCGTGGCTGCAGGCCCTGCCCACGTGGCGCTGTCGGAGCAGGACACGCTCGTATACAACAGCACCACCAAACCTGTGTAATGTCAGCGCCACACCCTCGTGATGTCACCACTGCTGTTACCATTGCGATCTGCTACGAGCTGCTGCCTGACATGTTGTTTATTCTTATCCGGTTTCATTTCTACTCATTTTTAATGTAACTTTCCCTTAAATGTCCCAGAGTTTCTTTGTTGTTTGTGTTTACTTCTGATTCCTGATGTTTTCCTGTTTTTATCTCAGTGTTTTTTTAGCCAGAATGTTGCTGCCTTTATGTCTCTGTGAGAGGATTTTATTGATTATTTACAGTTTTGGGGAAACTGTTCAAGCAAACGAACTCTGTTGGTTTTTATTTATGATTTACAGATGATTCAGGTTAGCAGGTTAGCCGTGCTAGCATCAAAGTGCTATGTCAGGTGAATCATTTAGGTTCTTGTCTTCTCATTCCAGTCTGAGAGTCACTGTTTGTGTCTCTCAGGTTGTGCAGCAGCTCCTTTATCTATCGGATTCGTATCAGTGAGAGCTGGACTGGATTTTATCGACCAGGTTTTAACAGACAGCTGCTTGCTTGGTTTCTGCAGGTCCTGTTTGAATATACAGTATGTGATATCAGTTTTTGTTTGATGTATTTATGAATTCCGTGTTTCTGGGTCTCAGGTTGAGTTATTTAATGTAAGTATGAAGTTAAGTGTGTTTTAATTATCTCAGGATTTTCATATATGCTGTCATCGTGTTTTTAATGTTTAATTTGTTAATAAAGTCATATGGACGCAGACATGAACTCTGTGTTGAGCTTTAATTTCAAACATGGTGAGATTTACTATTTTCATTTGTGCTCATATACATTACAGTTACAACTCCAATGTTTTGCTGCTTTGTGGGTGGATCACTTAAGATGCTATAAATTAATGTGATCATAAAATATAAGGTAAAAGTAATTCTCTTATATTGAGTTCAATGAGGAACAGCAATAGAGGTCTTAAATTTCCACTTCTCTGCAGCGCCCCCTGGTGTGCAGGTATGTGAACACCAACGTCTGCAGTTTGTTTACATGTGAAAGTAGTTTCTTAACCCAAACTAAAACCTGTATCATACAAATGCAGCTTATGAATTATTAGCTTAAAGACTACAAATATGTGAAATTAGAAGTTTATAAATGCTGCTGTCGGTTTGTAATTACTTAAAGTATCCTCCTTCCACAAGCCTATTACTGTTATTCCAGCTGAGAGCATCAGACATTAAAGGACCAAAACATGTTCCTTCATAGTCAAAATATAATCTGCTATAACAACAACATGAATGTCTCCTTTAGGCATTAATCATTAGCATGTAATGTTTACAGGAGAAGTAATCTAGATTTTAATAGAGGAATGTTAAATGTTAAAATCAGGAGAAAATAGCTTCAGACACAAAACTGATTGAAATTAATTGGCAAATAGCATTAAAATATTTAGTCATTTTACTTTAAATACATGTGTTAATGAGGTAATTACAAAGACACATTTATAGGTGTGCATTGTTTTGGCTGGATGAAGTGATCAACTGTGTATGATTAAAATTTGGCATCTGTTTGACTCAGTCTGAGTTTATGTTAAGTCAGTAAAACACGTTTTGCCATTTCTGTTGCTTCAGAAAAGATGCAAAACTTCACTTTATTGTGTTAAAATTTCCCTTTAAATAGACGAATCTACCATTTTTCTATCAGTCTACATCTATAACCCAGAGCTAAAATATGTATGTTTTAAACATTTTAACATTAAAAATTCCCAGACTGAACTGTTTGCAGAAGCTGTCTTCTGTTATTTCAGTCAGAAACCTTTATTTTGAAATGAGACAACACCTGAAGAACCAACAGCAGTCAAGTTTTGGTGGTAAAGGCTTTGTGTTCTTGGTGCTCAGAGGTTTTCTGTTTGTCTCTTTGTCCTCCGACAGGCTGAGACTCGCCTTCTGAGGTCTGATGACCTCATATTAAACTGGTTCTCTGTTGTGTAACTGACTGTTTACTGACTCTGCTGCCTCAAACACTTCGACACCACCCACGTCTACAGACTTTAATTCTGTTGCACAAACTGTTTTGATTTCATCCGTATCTGTTTTTCCTTCACATCTTCCTGCTTTCTAGTTCAGACTTAAGTTAGAAATGTTGTTGAGTTTCTTTATGTCCAGCAGGAGGAGACAGAGATGATCCTCTCTACAGAATATTCAAAAATATTCAAATAAATGGATGTAATAAGGAGCCTGCTGTGCTGTGGAGTCCACATTTTAATATAATAAACACAAATCACCAATGTGACATTTGCATTTAATAGCACGCAAGTCAAACTCAAAGCAGAAAAAAACCCCACTTTAACACATAAACAATGCATCCACATCTAATCAGACAGAAAAATAACAATATGACAACATATATGCAAACAAACATAAACAACAACAAACAGAATTAAAACATGCAAAATACAATTAAGATAATACACCAGGTAATTAAAATTTAATTTAAAAAATGTAAGAAATAAAGTAAAAAAAAAAAAGAAAATATACTACTAAATATTTTGTATACAGGACTGCAGGACTTTTACTCTGTGGTGTTTCTGCTTTAGTTATGGAGCTCTGCTGCCTCCTACTGGCCAAACTCTCTGTGATGCACTTTAATTTCAATTCAGTCCATTTAAACAAACTTGTTTCTTTTCCTGAGAGCAGAGCTGCTCAGTGTTCTCAGAGAATGATTATCAGTAATATGTGAAGATATCTGTGAGTGAAAACAATTAAGGACAGAAATTTTTATCTTATCTTTTTCAAAGTTCCGTTTCAGTCTTACTTGATAGAAAAATGCGTCATTCATTGGTTTCAGAAACAGATTGTGGTTTTAGACAGTTGATCACCAAATAAAATCTGTTTGATTAAGAGGCTGGAACTGATCTGTTACATGCAATAAATCCCAGATGAAATCCAGACCCGCCCTGACCCAGATAATGTAACACGTGTGGTTTAACACACAAACTGTCCAGTCACTCACTTTAATGTGCTTTATTTCACTCATAGAGGACTAAAATCATTATTTTACTTTAATTGTATCTACCATAACCCTGTTTGGCAACCTATTTGTGCAAAAATTGAAAATATTTTCCACAGTCCCTGGTTTAAGCTGTTCTTGTATATAAAATCCAGTTAAAAAAAAGTTCCTTTCACTTGTTGCTCTTGATGCTGGGATGGTGATCACATTCCACACAGTCAACTCCAGGTTAGGAAACACTTCAGCAAGGTTGAATCATAGGCTTTTACAACATAAAACAAAGAAAAAACATCCTGCTGGCTGATTTGGCCTGATAAGATGGCCTGAGATGGCCTGATTTAGACGTTAAAGATATTGCAATGCACAATCATTGTCATTTTGGATTTCAGATTTGAAAAGGTTTTGTTTTCCCCTGCTGCCTGTCTGCATTTATTTCATGTTTAGCTTTAGCTTAGAATTTATATGAATATAATTCTGACCTGTGGCAGGACTGGTCTGAATACAACAACTTTTCAGAAAATATTCCACCAGTTTGTGTTGTACTTTTAGATCAGAGATGAATCTCTCTGCTTCCGTCTGGTCTTGTTTGTGGATTTATTTCAAGTTTCAGCAGAAAAACACACAGTTCAGTTCAGTTTTTATTTTATTTCATTTTTTACTATGTTCCCCCAGCTGGCCAATCTGTTAGTAATGCAGCTTTAGTTAGAATGAATTAGAATTAAATTAACTGTATGTTTTCTGCTGGTCCTCAGAGGAACGTCAGACTTGTGAGTGTGCAGCAGGACAACAAAACACTGCAGTCATGCTTCTTCTACTTTTTCCTCCTTTTTAAACGGGGCGCATGCGCAGAGGGCGGCAGCGGCGCAACAGAAGGACTTTGAGGAAACACTGAAGAGTTTTTATTGTTCGTAAACTGCAGCGGACCGTCGGAGGATATATTACAGCCTGTAAATGAGCCTGAGGTGAGTCCGCACGTCCTCTTCATGTTGTCAGAAAACAAGGTTTCAGGACAAACACTAAGCTACTCGGTGTGGAAGTCCTCTGCATGTTTCTCATCACTCTCTCCGCTTTAAACGCTCCTCTGAGCCGTCAATCTACACGGAAGTGTCTCGGTTCTTCTTTGCTTTTTACTACAAACACCTCATAACATGTAAAAAGAAGAACTGGGTGTTTAGTTTGGCTTCTTCTGACTAAAAGTAAGTCTAATTTAAATCAAATCACAGCTGCTAAAAGTTACGCTAACTTGAAGTTCGGTTGCCTCACTGTGAGCTTGTAGGTGGGGTTGCTGATGTAGAACCCCATTAGTAATTCTTAACATTTAACGATTACGTGCTTTTCTGATAAAATACATTCATCTTTGGTGCAACCCAGTGAGTTTTGGAATCAGGAGGAATCCGCCTATAATTCGGCCGGCATGTGATACACAGCAGAGCATTTGTCTTCAGTAGATTTAAACTTTAACCGGTTTGTGTCGGAGCCCTCCGCCAATAAAACGCCCCGACAGCCGGCGGCGAGAACAAGTCTGAACCCTTCAGAGATTTGATCAGATTAAGATGCCAGGTGAAATATATCCAGCCGTAAGCAACAATGGGTTTGTCTGTTCCAGAAAAGCCACACGACCAAGTCTGGTGATGCGTGTCCTTGTGTAGAAAAGCTGAAGAACCCTAAAATAAGCACTTTTAGACGGAGATCTGTGCTGGAGTCTGTTTAACATCACTTCTTAGGAAACTTAATTATCACTGTTGCTGTCTGCCTCATAAACACGTGGATCGAACAAAACAGCTTTGATGAAGACAGTCTGACCTGTGAAGACAAACTAATAAAAGTAGGAAGATGGATTAATTTGTTGCCATGGTAACCAGCTCAGGTATAACTTGATCAGCAATCTGAGCATGCGCAGACTGGCAGCCTCAGGCATGGACTGGACGTCTGACAGCAGTGGTTACCACGGCAGCCAGACTCCCACCCCATCACCACTAATCAGATGAATCGATCAGTCATCAGCAGCCAATAGGAAGATTCACAGCACAAAGTAAGAATCACCAGGGACTGAAGGAACATGTTTAATCAGTGGGTAGAAAACTGATTAAACTGTTGTGATAACTGCTTAACTGCAAGCTTCTGAACTGTGTTCTCTGTCCTATTGATTATGGATTGACCCTGTATTTGTTTGATCAGTAGCTAGTAGCTGTTTGAGGAAGTAAACAGGTATTTATGAGCAGTTTGTGTCATTTCTTTGATCAGGTGAGTCCTGACAGTCTCTGCACTGTGTCTCACACTCAGGTTTGTGGGTTTATTTTAAGATTTTTGCAGAAGAACTGCTATGTTTTTATGTTTTCATCAGATGATTCCAGTGGACAGAATCAATCAGATTGTTCTGCAATTAATTATTTTGATAACGGTTTCTTCGCTGTTGTCATTTTAAAGGAATTACATCCAATGTTTGCTGTTTAAAATTTCTGTCAGATGGTTTGGTTCCTAATCTATCTGATGATTAACTGAATATTTTGTCATAATTTTACAGTTTGTTGAAAAAAGTGAAACATTTGAAGTGGACACACACTTTTCACTCATTTTACATATTTTATAGACAAAGTAGTTAATTGATTGTTCCATAATGTAAAGCTACTTTGCCTCCAATAAGAAGATTCATAGCAGAGATGAAAAATATGATGGCCCAGAAGGGTCAACGCAACTGCAAAAGCCACAACACAACAGCAAACGCCACAACGGAAGTGCGCAGCGGTCGGAAGAACAGGCTTTGTTTCCGGGGGACAATATTTCCTGACGGACTATTTTGATTACAACAATTTCAACACGGTGACCAACATTTCAGATTTGTGAAAATACGTAACGACATTAATCATAATCATCGAGCAGCAGCGTTTTACTTACGTCTCATTAAACTCTCCCGTAATCAGAATAGTCCATCAGAAAATATTGTCCCCCGGAAACAAAGCCTGTTCTTCTGACCGCTGCGCACTTCTGTTGTGGGTTAACTTCCGTTGTGGCTTTTGCAGTTGCGTTAACCCTTCTGGGCCACTGCAGAAAAATCCTCAGTGATGTATTTATGCAGTCAATGTAGCTGCAATGTTTAGACACAAATTAATCTGCAACTGTCTTAATAATCAATCGTTCTATGTTCTCAGTTTCAGTTCAACAGATTTGATTAATATTTAATGCACAAACAGTAAACTGAGTGTATCTGAGTCCTAATTAGATAAAACGAAATGTCACCAACATTTTTACTGTCTTCTGGTATTTTCTAAATAAACCAATTAATGATTAAGCTAGAATAAAGCTGCAGTGATGACGTGATGGCCAGAAATTGAATCTGCAATTGTTTTGATGATTGTTATTCTCCGTGATCCTGATATCCTAATAGATGCAGTTACCTACAGATTCTAACAGTGCATGAAGATATTCTAAAATGATAAAAGGAATAATTGTGCACGACCTTTCAAACGAGCAGAGCAAAGTGTTTCCCAGTGCAGCTCGATATAAAATCTTCCAGCAGATTTAAGAAAAAAAACAAACAATGAAAAAATTCAAACAATTCGGACGTCAGACTGTGAGAGCGTCACTGTCAAACCAGCAGGTCTCTGTCATTCCGGTTCTTCACAGCTCGTCTCGCTCTGCAGGGTTTTTGTTTTGCCCTCAACATCACACTGCAGACTCAGGTGAATTTGATCACATGACCGCACTCACCTGGTGCATGTCTGAAGTCTCCGATGCGTTCACTCACAGCCGCTGAACTTGTGTTCTCTCTTGATCTTCATCTCCTGAAGGTCTTCATCTGTCTCACTGTCAGAGCAGACGCCACGTCTTTGTGTTTGTCTCCTTCAGGTCATGATATATCCTCTCTGTGTGTGTCTGACAGGTGATGCCTGAAGGATCTCTCAGCTCCTCCTCCCAAGTCTCCATGGGTGAAGGTAAGAAGCTCCTCTACCTCGTGTTCACCCCCTCCTCTGTTGTGGTTTCAGCGTTGATAGAAAGACTGTTCTGTCTTTTATGAGTTTGCTGAAGGCATCTGCAGTTAATTAATGATCTATGTTTGTCTTTTGTTTTGAATAAATGTACAGACCTGCACACCATACTGCTAATCTGATGGCAGCTGAACAGGTTGGCTTTGTGTCTGAATTAGCAAAAGTAAAAGTCACAATGGGCAATCTGACTATAGGGCCTAATAACCTTGCTGTACCACTTTCAACATGGCACAAGTCTGAATTGCGTACTGTCACTTTAATGGATGAGACACTAGCAATATGCTTGGGACTGATCGAAGGGATTTCGAGACTTTTTCCATATTTCAGCACCAATATGGTCCAAAAAGTAGTAAAAAAGAAAAACTCAGTTGGCAGCCGAGGTCATAAAACACCTTTCTTGTTCCCTTTGCCCCAAAAATGACAAATCAATCACAAACTGAAATGTGCATAAAAGTAAAACTTTACTGCGATGAAAACAGAACAGGTCAGATTAACGAGACTCATCAGTAATGAATATAATCCTGATTTTTACAGAACATTAACAGAAGCTGAAGTTAAGTTCACTTCCAGCTGTTTGTAGGAGTCTTTCCTCTGAGTTTATTAAATACAGCAGCTGAACCCATTTGAGTTTCATGCATGTACACATGAGGAACAGCGGCAACTTCATTCCTTACTTCTAATTATAAATAATCCCCGACATGGAGACAGGATTGATCAGGGTCTAACAGCAAGGAACATTGTGTATGTTTCTCCACCACAGCCAGGTGAGCTGTCACAGTTTGTAGGCTACAGTTAAATAATTTGTTACATAGCTGATTTTTGGATTAGTATATATTATATAGCATTTGATGTACTGTTCAGTCTCGCATGAATGGCAAATATCGCTTGCATACTGTGGCTTTGTCCATCACTGTAGTGTTTATCTCTGAATGATGCTTTAATATCACTGAAGGGTAAGGAAAGAGTTCAAGACCAGTTTTTAATTCACAGGGTCCCTGCAGTTTCTTTTAAAATGACTTAAAATGATGCAGGTCTTAATTGCAGTTACTTGAAGTCTCTCGTTTGTCTTTTTTGTCCATCAATCAAATATTGTATTTATTCATTTCATCTCGTAGCTGAAAGCAGCAAATGTTTATCATAGTTGCTTGAAAAAGTAAACGGTTAATGCATTTCCAGAATTGTAGCTGTGATTAATTTTCTGTCGATGGAAGCTTAATTGATGAATTGTTGATTCTTTAAGCAGCTGGTTCATCCATGAAACACTTTTCTGTTGCTGAGTCCAGCTTGCATTAAGTTAATTAATTAAATATGGAAAAGTTGTTATTAACAGCTGAGATGTGAAATATTTAGTAAAAATCGGTTCCTGCTGGTTTCCATCAGACTGTTGATGTTATCAAAAGAGTTTCTGATTAATTTCCTGTTGATCTGACTTGTCAGTTGATCGACTGATTGACTGTTGCAGCCCTACTTTTGTCCCTTTTGGTTTTAAAGTTGAGACTTAAGTTTCTCTGAGGACTGGGTATCTCTGTCTTCTGAGGAAGATCATGGGATTGGATGGAAAGCTCCAGAAGTTATGCTCACAGAGCTGCCTACAGGAGGTTCCTCCTTATGGGAAGAGAACCACATGGAGTCCTGAGGATCCAGGACTTTGGAGGGGGGTCATTAGTAGTGATCCTGGTCCAGTTCTCAGTCTGGAACTCGGTTCCTGGTCTGTCTGTGTCCTCGCAGGCCGAGCTGACCACAGATCAGTCTTTGTTGCTGTCTGTGTGGATGTGAGCCGTCTTTCTTCTCCGTGGTGGAGGGAACCGGCAGCGCTCACATCTGAACTGTCTCAGAGGACAAAGACCGTCTGTCTGCAGAGTCCGGCTGGTTGGAGGTGACGTCACGCTTGTTGTGTTTCCTGTCTCACAGTGAAGACATAAATGATGCCGATGATGCAGTCTGTAGGTTTGTTGTTAAAGACGTTGGTGGGCTGATGGGAACAGTGGATGTGCTGGTTCATCCTGTGTGCAGCAATAAAGTGAATTGGACAATAGTGTAATAATAAAGTCAGCTGTAAATGCTGGACGACATGTTTGCAGGTAAAAGCCTTGTTTTCCTGCTGCTGAGTGAAGACAAACACTTCAGAAAGACAATAAAAACAATAAGATCGACTCTAAGGGTGGTCCCGCAGTGGGAGGAGGCGGCTCTGTTGAGTGAAGTCCAGCAGGTGGCGTCTCGCTCTGCTCCTCCCTCTGAGGCTAATTGGATTAAGCCCCGCCCCCTCCTGTTGGTGCTGCAGGTGGACTCTGTCAGACCTGAACACACTAGAGGAGACTCACAACCTGCACTGTCCTGGTTTCAGTTTGCCTTTCGTCTCTTTGTCGTACAGCTCTGCAGACTGCGCTCCTTTTAAGGTAGGCTGGAATTTTACAGCAGAAATGTCAGGTTGAACCTCCTGCAGACTTCACGACCTTCACTGATTACATTTCGTCTCAGCACGGCACAGAGGGTTGCAGGCTGTTGTTGATCTCAGCGTTTATTCTGTTTCATTTGTAGAATTGTTTCTGTTAATATTAAGAAGAAGTGTGACATTCAGTAAATCAGCCTAAACTCTGTTTCATAGGTTGTACTGAAGAAGGAAAGAGAGAGATTGTACTTCAGAGGTCTGTTGTATTTTCCATCCGTTCTGGTTGACTAAGCTGGTTGTGTTTGTGTAAATAAATCAGATGTTTGATTTTGATAACCTTCAATACAGTGAGTGTAAATCACCTTCAGCATTTATGCAGAACAACAAAGTGGATGGCAGCAGTTCAGAGGTGAAGTGATGCAAGTAAAGAGGGGTGTACCTTAAATTAGCTGTTTGGTTGGTGGTCAACCTGCAGGATGGCAGGACTTTGATGGTTGAACATCTGATCCTGAGTCAGTTTCTGAATGTCACAGCTCTGAATGGAGCCTGTCGACATGGCAACGGTGGCCACCCTCGGGGGGCTTCATGGATTGTGAAGTTTTAAAGTTTACAGGAAAACACCTGCAGAAAAACTGTCCTGATCACTAGATATTGATCTGATTATTAGATGCAGAGTGTGTATGTATCTGTACTCCAAGATAATCTCAGGTCACATGACCAGACTCTTAATCGCCATGGGAACCGACTGACTTTAACCGTATTACATAAGACAGGTACTGTGATGTCACTCTGCTGACATCGTCGCTTCAGGTTTCGTACTCGTCCAAACCAAATTGTACTGTTTTATACTGGTTTATACTGGACTATAGAGTTTATCCTGGGGTATCCTGGAATATATGGTTTATACTGGTCTATTCTGGACTGTAGGGGTTTGTACTGGTTTAGACTGGTTTAAAGTTGTGCTATTGTGGTCTTTACTGGTTTATACAATACTTGTATGAACTGGTTTGGGCTGTAGTGAATGGTAAATGGTCTGCAGTGATATAGCGCTTTTATCCAAAGTGCTTTACAATGTATTTCTTATTCACACATTCACACACCAATGGCGACAGACTTCCATGCAAGGCGCTAGCCTGCCTTTGGGAGCAACTTCGGATTCAGTGTCTTGCCCAAGGACACTTCGGCATGCAGAGGGGCCGGGGATCGAACTGCCAACCTTGCGATCAGTGCACGACCCGCTCTACCACCTGAGCCACAGCCGCCCAATGGTTCATCATAGTACATAATGGTGGTCTATGGTGCTCAGAATGTGATGGTGTGTTTTTATTCAGGACCCAAACTCATGACTCAGTCCGTACTTCACAGTGCTGGGGAAGAAATTCGATCTTTTACTGCAGTAAAAATACTAATACACACTATAGTAATAAGTAATACAAATGAAATCAATACATTCAGGAAAACTGATTGTTTCCAGTCTACTTGTAAGTCCTGCCATGGAGTTTAATTCATGACAAAGCGTTATGTTTTATAAGCAGCTTGTTTGCATTGACCTGCAGCTGTCAGATAAATATGGTGCAGGAAACAGTGCAGTAATAGTGGTAAGTATTTCCCTCTGAAGTGTAGGAGAAGTAGAAAGTGGCTTGAAAACACAATTAAACCAAAAAAAAACAAAGTATTATTCAAGTATTAGTATTATAAAAGTTCCTGTTTAGTAACTTCCCAGTAATCTATTTCACAAACCTCTGTGGTTCATAGCTTACTGTGAAGACACTGCTTGACTCTGCACCACTGTCTGCTCAGCAGTCATGTGTACTCTGCTACATCCTCGTAGTTTCTGTTGTAGCATCTGGACTTGCTTAAGTTTTTCGAAGACGTTTCACCTCTCATCCAAGAGGCTTCATCAGTTCTAAACTGACTGGTTGGGACCCAATAGTGTTAATGGGTCAGGATCCATTAACACTATTGAAACTTTTGTCTGCTCGGTGTGTGTTGCCCCTCACCTCATTATGCGAATCGTTAATTCATTCCCTTTCACAATGGGGTTCGTTAGGGCCCTTTAGGTGAGAATGGTTTCTGTTCTTCCTGGGTAGAGAATGTAAAACTGCATTGTATACTGGTGAGACGTGATGTCGCAAGCCTCACCGTCTGTTTAAAGATGGTTAGAGTATAAAATCTGGAACTCCCAACCAGTCAGTTTAGAACTGATGAAGCCTCTTGGATGTGAGGTGAAACGTCTTCGACAAACTCAAGCAAGTCCAGATGCTACGATTGAAACAAC
>OMNN01100609.1:5190-16333 GCA_900302755.1 Chromis chromis | reverse complement strand
GTCTGTGAAGGTTCTCAGTCATCCAGGTCATGGTTCTCCTCGTAGTTTCAATGGTAGCATCTGGACTTGGTTGAGTAGCTCCAAGACGTTCCACCTTCATCCAAGAGGCTTCATCAGTTCTAAACTGACTGGTTGGGAGTTCCAGGTTTTAGACTCTTCAGGATCCATTAACACTGTTGAAGCTCCAGTCTCCAGTCCGTTGTGGCCAGGTGAGAAAGGAGCCAATGCGAGTCGTTATGTCCTTCCCACCAGTATACAATGCACTTTTACGTTCTGTACCCAGTAAGAACAGAACCCATTCTCACCTGGCCACAAAGGACCCTAACGAACCCCATTGTGAGAGGGAAGGACCTAACGACTCTCATAATGAGGGAGGGGCAAAACTCACCCAGCAGACTGGAGCTTCAATAGTGTTAATGGATCCTGAAGAGTCTAAAACCTGGAACTCCCAACCAGTCAGTTTAGAACTGATGAAGCCTCTTGGATGAAGGTGGAACGTCTTGGAGCTACTCAACCAAGTCCAGATGCTACCATTGAAACTACTTATCCTATCTTATCTTACGTCTTGATATCTGTGTGAATCAAAGAACTGTGACTTTTGTTAGTTGATTTCACGCCATGTTGCCTCGTTGCAGTGGCAGCAACCACCGTAAGCAGGAGCTGGTCAAAGAGCTGCAGAGCAACAGAGTCAACTTTGACGTCAGGAAGCTAAACGTCGGTGACTTCCTGTGGGTGGCTCGGGAAAAGGTCGCACCTGTTCCAGGTAACGCACACAAGGACGCAAACCGGGCCGTCGTTCTGTCCAAAGATACTCAGTTTACCGTCGTAGAGGAGGAAAGAAACCAGGAAATAATCACATTTAAAAAGCTGCAACAACACAATTTAGAATTTGTTAAAAAGAAAGACTCAAGCAGATGAATTGATTATCAAATTATCAGTTGTTGAAAGCTAATAGTAGCATCGGCGTCTGTGTTGATAACATGTGAGCTCAGTTTTACATCCACTCCAGGTGTGACAGTTACATGATTCTGCAGGTCAGCTGCGAGTTCCTGTCGGCAGGGAACTGGTCCTCGACTATATAATAGAGAGGAAGAGGATGGACGATCTGTGTGGGAGCATCATCGACGGACGCTTCAGGGAGCAGAAGGTTAGTTTGCTGCTTGACCTGCTAGTATCAGGATGGATGACCTGAAATAGGAGCTGATGACACTCAAACCGAGGTCAATTCTGAATAACGTCTAGGACTTAAACCCTTTAAGTCCTAGACGTCTGGGCTAGCGCACTTTGGAATACCGTAAATATGTCACCGTTTGTGCTATCGGAAAAAAATCTAACGGTTTCTGAAAGCTGAGGTGTTGCGCTTTACAGCCAATATAGTGTCATTACGGTAATTTTACAGTAATTTCATCCGGTGGATTCCTGGGGGGGCATGAAGGAAATTACCGTAATGACCGTAATGACAATGTCGTTGCGCTTTACAGGCAATATAGTGTCATTACGGTAATTTCATCCAGCGGATTCCTGGGGGGGCATGAAGGAAATTACCGTAATGACCGTAATGACAATGTCGTTGCGCTTTACAGCCAATATAGTGTCATTACGGTAATTTTACGGTAATTTCATCCAGCGGATTCCTGGGGGGGCACGAAGGAAATTACCGTAATGACCTTAATGACAATGTCGTTGTGCTTTACAGCCAATATAGTGTCATTACGGTAATTTTACAGTAATTTCATCCAGCGGATTCCTGGAGGGGCACGAATGAAATTACCGTAATGACCTTAATGACAATGTCGTGCTTTACAGCTAATAAAGTGTCATTACGGTAATTTTACAGTAATTTCATCCAGCAGATTCCTGGGGGGCACGAATGAAATTACCGTAATGACCTTAATGACAATGTCGTTGCGCTTTACAGCCAATATAGTGTCATTACGGTAATTTTACGGTAATTTCATCCAGCGGATTCCTGGGGGGGCACGAATGAAATTACCGTAATAACACCATATTGTCAGATACCGTCAGATTTTTTTCCGATAGCACAAACGGCGACATTTACGGTATTCCGAAGTGAGCTTGCCCAAATGTGTCGCCGATGACGCACTAGGACTTAAAGGGTTAACCAGCGTTAACAGGAGTCAGACCTTGGTGAAACACAGATGAATTTCATAGACGAATCAGAAAATAGCATAACTTTATTCTGCTTCGTTAACAGCCAGGTTTTTAGTCGGGGGGGAAAACGTCATATATAAAGTTATTACCATTTCATCAGGTAAATACAGTAACTTGAACAATTAATAGTGAAAATTAAGTGCAAATATCAAAAGATGCATCAATAAAATCGCCCTGGCTTGGAAATTTCTATGGACTGCACCAAATTCAAATGAACATACGGTGGACTTTAAATTATAGCCAAAGCTTTATCAATTCTGCCAAGATGACATACACATCGTACAATCAACCAGTCTTATCACATTTTTTTTTTTTTTTTTTGGCAAGGCTTTCAGTTGTTCAAAAGTCTACTTCCCAAATCTGCATGAGAACATACAGACTGTGCAACATCATTGAAATATAACTTAAATGACATTCAGTCTTAATTCCATTTGAACAGCAGGGTCCAGCAGAAAAAAACAAACCAGTACAGAATGCTTTTACCCACACGAAAACAGCTCAAAGAGACAAAAAAAAAAAGCTCTTCCAATGAATTTCTCAGTGCAAAAAAACCCTCAAAGTACTAAGATGTGAAAAACGCTGAAACCTTCATTTCATTGATATACATTAACAATAGTGCTCTATGCATTTTGTAGAGATATTAAATATCTGCTGCTGACAGTCTTTGTCAATACTACCTTAAAAGATAAGTCAGGCAATATTCTGTATTTTTCTTTTTCGTCTACAAATCCAATGAAAATGACCAAAACCAACAATGAATTTATCCAACTCATGAGTATTACAGTTTGGTCCTCGGTGCCACAGACCTCCAAATATTCTGATAAAACCCCTCACTGGGCCCACCAAACCAAAAACGTTTAACCAAACTTTACCTCCCAGCTGTAAAATTAAACCGTTTCTAAACAGACTCTGGGCTGAGTACCACAGACAGGAAGGGGAAGTCTGACAGTATTGAGCACTCACTGCTGCTTTTGGTCGTTTTTTTTTTTTTGGACTTGTTGAAAACTCAACAAAAATACAGAATACCACAAGCCTTATTCTTTAATATTGTCTGATGGCCATGTAAAAACGGAGTCTTATCCTGTCCCACATTTGGCGACTTAATCAATTCATATACTCCTTCAAAGTGAAAAGAATCAATATCTTAACATCAAATATAGTAGAAATAAGGCCTAGAAAGTCTTTTTAAGTCACACTCTGTCCCTATATTACATCTCATTTAAGTTCATATGTATTTTCTTCAGTCACTCAGTGTGTTCATGAATTCCCCACGTTTTGGTCTGAGCTCGAGGGGTTTGATTCCATATCAATATCCTCCGACTCCTTCCCATTTGTCTGTTCGTCCGCACCTTTGTCGGCTTTCGTCAGTGACCCATTTGTTGCCGACATATTTTCCTGCGACGTTTCCTCCTGTTCCTTTTTATCTGGCACTTGATTAAAATCAGTCCTTGGGATTTTTTCCTCTCTTTCCGAAGACAGAGAGGGCGAGTGTTTTGAAGTCTTAAGAGGAGTTTGCACTGACGGGCTCGTTTGACCAGTGGCTTTATTAACAACAGCTTTTTCCTCCATCTGCCCGCTGGCTAAGTCCCCAGTGGAGCCATTGCTTGGCAGCACCTTGTTATCTTCTCTCTTCTTCTTCGGTGGTTTTTCAGTTTCTATGTCCCCATCTGTTTGCATAATGTTGTCCGCTTCCTGGATGGTGTCCTTCATGTTGTTGGTAGATTTCTGCTCGCTGTCCGCACAGGGTTCGGTTTTTGTCGTCACAGTGTCGGGACTTGGTGACTGATCCATCTCGTGAACATCATCTGCAGAGTCGTTTCCATTACCCAGAATTTCACTACTGACATCAGTCTCCACACTTCCATTTTCGACAGCCTCGGCTTCTGATTTTGGCTCAGGGGATGCCTCAGACGGTTTGCTTTTGTCCTTAGTTGCTGTTTTATCAGTTCCTTTCTGAGCCTTTGCAACATTATCCAGTCCGTCCTCTTTCTGTTGCACAGCTGGTTCTCCATCTTTGTTTTTACCCCGTGAACAGACTTCATCCTTCCCATCTCCATTCCCAACAGCGTCAGATCTTTTCTCTGCCTTTCTGAATTGTTTCTGGATCTTTCTGGGACACCAAACAAACTTATCCTTTGGCTCAAAGTGAAGGTAAGCAAAGCGCACAAGCTCCTGACGCTTCTGCTTGTCAAGCACAGCAAATAGGAAGTAGTCAAGCACACTGCGTTTCACGCTGCTGAGGGTCTTCTTGACCAGAGTCTCCTCCAGAAAGAAGCGCACAAGTGGGGCCTGATAGTGCTCAAAGCCCAGCTCTCCGAGGCTTTTCAGGATGCGAGTGATCCGCAGGTTGTTGTGCATATTCCTTTGAAAGATAAAAGAGTGGAGGCTGCAATTACAAACAAGAAGTACATACATAGGAAATTACTAACATGAGAATATTGAATATTTACCGCTCCAGGTTTCCAAAGCGCTCCTTCCAATTTTCTGCACGTTTCACTTCACCCGTCTCTTTGTTGACCAAACGGATGCCATAGAAGCCCAACATGAGTTCATAGGACTCGACTAGTCTCCTTTTAGCGTCCTCATTCTTCTTGAAGGCCTGGTGAGAATAAAAATATAAACAAGGAAATATTGTGAGACACTTACAGCTTTGATGATCGTAATCATACAAAACATGGGTAACACGACTGTTAAGGTTATCCAACAGGTTCCCAACAGCAGATTAATGGCAGTGTGTGATGACTAAGGTGCTTGCTCAGGTACTGCAATGTACAAAAAGAAGTTCAACAACTGAGTTCTGCCTTGAATAATTCATGGAAGTTTTTATAAAGACTGAAAATGGCTAATCACAACTAAATTTAGTGCTAATGCTATTGAAAAGACAATATATATAATATAATGAAATATTTCTAATGTTCTGATACAAAAGGTGACGGAAAATGAGAGGACAGGGAGAAGGGGTGACACACAACAAAGACAAGTTGAACAATGGAAAGCTAATGCCATAAACTTCTAAAGCTTGTTTTGGAAAGAATTTATCACTCAAGCAAAGACTTAAGTAGTTTTAGAGAAACTACAGCGGCTGCAATGAGTCTTCTGGTTGATTCAACATAACATTTAGAGCATTCCTAATATGACACATCTCTAGCCAAAGCATCAAACAGACACTGTTGTTTTGGTTCACTGGACAGCATTTGATTCTGGTTTCGCTTCATAAGAAATGCCTGTCACTGACAAATTCTGACACCGTTTTGTTGAGTGTTTATCAAAAAAGACTTTTTTTCCTATGAATCACTTACCTCAATTTCCTTCTTGGTGAGTTCTGAAGCCATGTAATTAACCCCTGGTTCTCGCAGCGGGAACAGCCTTACAATGGCAGACAATTCAAGAGAGAAACAACAGAAAACCAATTAACATCCAATGAAACTACAATCTAATCCAAAGGCGATAATGTCAGCTGTTCCTGCGTCATTATTAGTTAATAACGTAAACATAGAATACTTTCTTGGTGCTTCATCCCATAAAAAACACTTCATCCATTATCTATACACCGCTTAATGGTCTGTAGGGTCGCGGGGGGGCTGGAGCAGGTCACCAGTCTATCACAGGGCTACACATAGAGACAGACAACCAAGCACACTCTCATTCACACCTACGGACAATTTAGAATCATCAGTTAACCTCAGCATGTTTTTGGACTGACGGAGGAAGCTGGAGTACCCGCTGAAAACCCACGGACAGGGAGAACATGCAAACTCCACATAGAAAGATCCCAGGCGTCCTAACCGAGCCACCGTGCAGCCCACACTTCACACAGTACATCTCTAAAGCCCTATGATGATATGACAAACTGCATCCTTCTAAAACACACTTTGTAATAAGCAAGCAAAACAAAAATGTGTAAACAGTGTCTGGATGTCTGGAATTATGTGTTAACTTCATCACCGTTTCTCTTTTGTCGATCTATAATGACAGGTTAGACTACAAAACTGTTATTAGGCCCATTAAGAAGTACGCGACTTCAGTGTTTGGAGGTTAATTTCAAAGGTTTGAAAAATAAAAAGCAGAGAGATCATTCAGGAATTCATCTCAACAGTTGCAAATTCATGGAAAACAGCTAAACGTTTCTTAAAAACAAGATCAAGATGATGCTACACCATTACTACCATTATATTGTCTCCACTTAAACACAACATACCAACTGTGTACATCTCTAAACCATGAATGCAGCATACAGGAAATCAATATACTTATTTTTAAATTCGAATAATAAGAAATGACACAACCAATCTGCAAATTAAACTCCAAAAAGACGAAAAAGAATTCATCCCAAACGTTTATAACTTCTGTTTTGTTTTTTGTTGTGTTACTGAAGCTGCTGCACAAATCAGTTAACTGTTTATTCCAGCTGTGAGAAGCTCATTCTTTACCTTTGTGCACTGCATTGTCGAAAGATAGTGTATGTCAACAGCATACTCAAAAATTCTGCATTACTAGTCTGTGCACCAACTGTATTTCCCAGTGAGAACACCCTACATTCACAAAACCTGCATATATTTACTATGTACCTATGAAACAGCACTTGCTATCTGATCACGTGGACTCACCTCTTTCTAAGGAGTGTCTATAACAGGCCTCAGACTGCACAGTCATCACAGGGGTGTATTATGAAGCCAGGTTAAGGGTTAGCAGATATGTTGAGCATAAAGTTTTCAGTGTCCTGGTGGTGGTTCTCTTTTAGGCTGGCTAGATCACCATGCTAACTGATGCTGCACAGCTAACCTGATCCAGAGAACGTTCTGTTTAGAGTTTGGCATTTGTTTCCTGATGATTCTCTATAAGCGATATAGATTCTCAGCTGAGGGAATAATTAGTATCTACCACCTTGTCGAGCTGTATGTTAGTATTCCCACCAACTAGGGATGGGAATTGATAAGATTTTTCCGATTCCGCTTAACGATTCGGTTCTTTATCGATTCTCATGTCATCAGTATTAACAGCAGAGGACGTGCTAACATTACCGCTGCTGCTGGGTTGAGATTCACTCCGGAACGGACCGAAAACGCGACATTCATTCAAAGTTATCGCATGCTGTGTGTGCAAATGTTTCTGCACATCAGTAGTATTTCCTCCCTTTGATGAAATATCCACTTTGCCAGTATTGCAAGTTGCCCTGTTGTCATCCTTTCTCGTGAAATATAACCAAACTTTTGAGCGTTTGTGCCGCTTGGGCGCCATGTTTCCTGCTGGCTGCACTGGTGAATGACGTGCATGGCGACGTCATTCGAGCCCACTGGAATCGATAAGGGAATCGTTTGCAAAATTGGCAAATGATTCTAAGGAATGGAAACACTGGGAACCGGTTTTCGATTCCCATCCCTACCACCAACAAAGCTGTGCAGTCACAGTAGTGCAAACTGTATGCGTCGCGGTGCCACTGGAAGCTACATGTTTCAGTTGGAGATGCAGAAAATGCTTAAATATGTTTTTATGTTTGGTCTTGATTTGCTGCCGAGTTCGTTTTACTCTGCTGGTACTGCAGCTAATCTAGTCTATCGGTATCAATCACAGAAATTATTCAATCAATAACATTGATTTCACTTTGATTTGGCCTAAAGCTAAAGTGATTTCCATGAATCCTTCATTATGGGACAGTGTCGGACCTAAATGCCTTTCTTGAGTATCATGAATGAAGTTTTAGCCACCCTGATAGCCTAGCGGTTATGCCGCGTGACCCACGTGCAGAGGCGTGGCGGCTGTGCCGGGTTCAAGTCCGACCTCGGCCATTTACCGCATGACTTTCCCCACTCTCTCCTGTTTCTGACTCTATCCACTGTCAAGTTTTAGGTATAAAAGCGCTATTGTGCAGCTGTCATGTTAGAAATAAGTGGCTGCATTGACAGAGCAGTGATAAAATAAGCACATTAAATTACACAATTCATTTACTACAAGCACCGCTCTTGTGCCCTTACGCGCAGCACAGCACTTTCTACCATAATACATTTTTATATTCTTCATAGCTTTCCATTAGAACAACCTGTTCCTCCTGTCTCTGCTTGGGATTTCAGGTACTGTCAAGCCAGCTAATACAAGGAAAACCTGACCATGTCAAACTTGCTTTGTATTACACACCTCTGGAAGTCGTAAGTAAGATTATATCAATGTGTTGCTTAAAATAGCTCACAGTCAAAGCATACAATCCAAAGACTTGAACGGTACATACCACTGAATGTATGAGTGGACTCTCTCCAGTCTTTTGTAGTCATTTTTCCATTCTTTAAGAAATGATTCAATGTAGACATCTGCACCACATGAGAAAATAACATAATGTATCATCACAACAAACATAACTTTACCAAATACAGACTATATATCTTGCAGGACCATTTAAATACATTACCATCAGGAGCAGAGGGAAATTTATTGAGATAGAACTGCAAATTGTTCATTTTGTCCTCTGAGCACTCATCATCTGTAAGATTCTGTCAAAAGGACAAAGCAGATTTAGATTTTTAAATTGCTCTGAGCTGAGATGGCTGAGATGGTTTTCTGCTCAGGTGTTTAGCTGCTACTTACTGGGTATCCTCTTCTGTAGTTCTGCATGTCCTTAGCTGCCCTCATGTTTCTGGGCGTATGATGCCACTGCAAATAAAAGTGAAATGAACCTGCATCAGATGCCTTAGGTAATAAAAATATTAAGTGTTGATGCATCCTAATTTAAAGATGACAAATCTGTTGATCACTGCCAATGATGCCTGTAGTGCTTAGTAGCAAGCTATCATAACGTCAGTAGAGATATGAGGCCAGGCTAATTATCCCCCACTGCCACAGAATAGCCTAATTAGTGAATTTAAAATCTCACATTCTTTGTGTAAATTACAAACAACGAACAGCAATCACTGTAAGCAGTCCGGTATATATATCTAAACGAAACGCCTGCGACTTCCAGGGCAGAAGTAAGCTAGCGTCAGCGGCTAGCTAGGCTAGTTAGCAAGTGTGCAGCAGAGAGACATAAAGCTAACATTAGCTTTACAGTAACGGTAATATTAGCAGCCGCCTCACCGGCAGCAAAGACATTGAGTTAGAAGTCAGTGTGTTAGGAGTTTGCTACGTTAAGGTTTGGGTAAGTAATAATGAAAGCACGTACCGTTACTAAAGCCCAACCCGATTTGTTTTTGTCTTGACTTGACCGACGGGTTTGGCTTTCTCCGGCCGGGTCGTCTCCATCACTCTCTGTGTCCCAGGTCGAGTCGTACTCACACACACAGTCGTCCTCCATTATTTAAATAAAAAGGTTTTATGACTACCTAAAGCTAAATACACGCGTAACCTGGTTTAGCACTATAACCGGGGAAGAATTAGTTACACTTGCATGTTCAGGTTAGACGGGGACGGCCCTGACCATCCGTCTTTCCAGCCTACCATCGTCACACAGTGGATCCGCTGGCGGCTGCAGCACTGACGCTGCCTTCAGGTACATCCTCTAAATAGCAATTAGCCAACTCCACATAACTTGATACACAACTGCGTCTGGCATGACTTTAATCTGAGACACATCGATATTTAAAACAGAGCTTTTTAGTCAGAGAGTAGAAAACCCCACAGCTGGAATGCTAAATTGCTGCCTCCCGTGATTACCAATACAGCTTAACATAAGATAAGGACGAAAGTCATTAATGCTAAAGGAGCTCATTATCAGCTGACCTAAGGAGGCTGTTTATTCCCTTTTGTCCTCCATGCCCCCTCTTGGCAGTTCTTAGCATATAACCTTCAGCCCACTGCGGTGTTATTTGGCACTTAATTAAGTTTTTAATGTACTTTTCCATCAGCGTTTCGTTTTTCCGATACACAGGGAAGGCAGCACACTGTGTTGGTTGATGGTGTTAAAGACAAACCAGCTGAGTCAGACAGCCTATCTTAAGTACAGATAAAACTCCTTCACTTCACTGTTATGCAACCACACAGCAACAGACAGGTGGTAATGGATCAACTAACATATTAAAAAATAGTTATTACGCTTTGTAAAGTAACAAGGGAACTTTTGCATCAACAAATGCATTATGGTAGGAATATATAATTAAACAGCACTTGATGAGAAATACTAGACTCCTAATGGACCACAACCTTATGATCTAACCGCAGACTGACGTTATTATATAGCCTATATGATAAATGTGAATATGTTTCTCTGTCTCTTGGTAGAATGTCCAAAATATCAGAGAAAAGTCAAAAATCCAGCAACTCTCCTGCTAAATCATTGTATTTACATATCTGCAGGACTATTTGGGGGGTTTGGGTTGATGTGACGGGAGTGATCACATTCATCAGAGACAATGTTGTAGATTATGACAACCTGGATCACAGTGGAAACACAGCAATAAACCTGTGTTAAGAGGCAATTTCGACATTTGGACAAGCCATATTAATTGGTTGTTTTGAAATTATGACTTTAAGTAACAATTATTTTTATAGCCGTTGTGCAAGGTGCCTTCAGTTTTTTTGTTTTGTTCAACCAACCATCCATCCATCCTTCTTTCCAATTATTACTTTTAGGTTTACCTTACATGTTTCGACTGACAGCTTCAGTCTTCCTCAGAGGTGTCAGCTGATCGCTGTAATCCATCCATTCATCCATCCATCCATCCATCCATCCATCCATCCATCCATCCATCCATCCATCCGTCCATCCATGCATCCGTCCGTCCGTCCGTCCGTCCGTCCGTCCGTCCGTCCGTCCGTCCGTCCGTCCGTCCATCCATCCATCCATCCATCCATCCATCCATCCATCCATCCATCCATCCATCCATCACTTATCTGGGGTCGCATTCCAGCATCCCAAGATGTTCCCAGGCCTGATGAGATATGTAATCCGTCCAGCAAGTTCTGGGTCTATCCCAGGATCTCCTCCAAGTTGGGCAAGCTTGAAAATCCACCAAGGAAAGTTGCCCAGGAGGCCTCCTAAAAAGATTCC
>OMNN01100603.1:5792-23705 GCA_900302755.1 Chromis chromis | reverse complement strand
TTTTTTTTTCTGGTAAATTATTGGATAATATTAACTCAGGATGAAATTAATACAGACAGAGGTGGTATTGCACATCAGTATGAAATATATGCATAACAATACTTTAGACTCTATGGAAGTTGTGCAAATATTTGTGCACAAGAAGCCCAAAAATGCAACTCTTGCTGCCATGGTTATTTGAGCTACATATACAGTATTAGTATATACATTTAAGTGGTAATAATAAGTAGAAAGTATGTAATGATAATGTTGAAATATGTGCAGTATTTATAATTCACATGCAGTCTATGTAATATGAGTGCTTAGTAATAATATACATACATATAATATGATATAGAATATTATAAAGAAGGTCTAGTAGAGTAATTTAGTGTTATTATTTAGTGATTAGAAATAGAATGTACTGTGTCAGAGGTTGTTATTTCTTATACTGCACATTATACTGGTGATAACTGAAGAGAGGTTGTAGACCTTTCAAAATAAAACAAAGCAGAATATCACATACCACATTGCATATTTACTAACTGTTAAGAAAAGGCTGCACAAGGAGAAGAACTTCAGGTGATAATATTGTAGGCAGAAATCACATATGTTTGACCTTTTGCGTTATATGTAGTTGCAGTGATTAGTTGCATGTTTGATTTTAAAGGTGGACGAACATTTTTGCTGTTAAGAAGCCATGTAAATTGAGCTTTGGTATTTTTACTTTCTGTAGGTGGGAGCTGGCACCTCCTCACTGCTTTCTCCAGAGCTGGAAGAAGTATTTCTTGCCTCTCTGTGTGTGGACAGAGCACATTCCTGCAGCCTCCTGTTCCCCGCTGCTGTGGAAGAGAAGAACTTTAACTGCTCTGCATGGCATTTTACAAAGGAGGAACACACACTTTCAGTCTTTAACTTCCCCTTTTATTGCCCTAAAGTAGCTAGGCAAAAAGGTGCCATATGGAGGCTTTTCATTGTCCATGTCCAAGGACTATTTTACACATATGGTAAAGTGATTCGGAGAATTCAGGGTCGAGCTAAGCATGTGAACTAAGTTTTTTTTTTTTTTTTTTGAATCGTGAGTCAAGGAGACAGAGGAATGCATACACAAAATCCTACCTAAATCAGACCATTTCTAAATTAGTAAAGGAAGAGAGTGACAGGAGAAGCATGATGAGGACCACAGGCCACAATTGCAGGAACAATCACCCCACCCTGGTCCACCTTCCCCTTGCCCTCCTGATCATCTCGCTGCCTGTTGTCAGCCCCACACCCCACACTAAACAAATATACAACCCAGTCTGGTGCTGTTTTGCTTCCTCTCCCTCCCCAGTCCACCAGCTCTGATGCCCTTGACTTTGTACTCAGTGTCTACAATGCTAATTCTTTGAGGTTAGGACAATAAACACTGCAGCGATGGGCCCAGCCCAGAGGAGGCCACACTTCCTGGCTGCTCAGAGCTGCTCTGTGGGAGAAAGACCAGAGGATTGACAGGAAAGAGGGTCAGGGAGACAGAAAGACACCGTTGATGAGGCTGAAAAATGTGGAGAGAGAAAGAATGTGTGTTTGTGAGACAGAGAGGAAAAATGAGAATAAAAAAAACAACAAAAAAAAGTTTGCAGAGGTGAAGAATGTGATGCGTGACTTATCATCATCAGTGTTGTTGGATTTCTTATTTTTACCAGAACAATCTGGTGATGTTGTTGTAAACCTAGTTGCTCTTTCAAATATTTTTCAGTCTACTGAACTTCCCATAAACAACATTATTATTTTGTAATTTTTCACATTCATTATTGTTCAAACAACTGCAGATTTGGCTTTTGATGAATTGGTTGTTGGGTTTTTGTTCATTTGTCAGAGCACAATAAACATAAATTCACAGACCCGATCCATGTTCAGTGCTTCATGGTGATCGTATACTTATAATATGATATTTAAATGTGTATGTATGCTCCAGATTATTTCTGGATCCCCGAGGATCAGCATGCATACTTTTTAAGCCTTGCAAGCTTGAAGAGAGCTCAAGCATGTTGAAGGCTCTCTGCGGAGCTGCAAGCTGCCTCCCTCTCTCCTTCTGTCTTTCTCTGTGTCTTAGAGACATCTGGCTGCAAGCATCTTTAGGATTCCATCAATACCACAGCAAGGGGGAAAACCCCACAGCTGAAAAAAGCAACCTCAGCAGTCTGAATGTGGGCCAGCTCAGATCGACTCCAACAACCTCTCAGTCATCTTGCAGAGCTCTCTGAGCTATAGATCTGGCCTTGCCAAGAGTCCGAGAGCCAGAGGAATAAGGAGGTGAGGTGCAAAGAGGGAACTCACTTCGGTCCAAGTAAAAACCAGGGGGTCACTGGGGGATGCGGGAGGGTTTGTGTGTGTGTGTGTGTGTGTGTGTGAGAGAGAGAGTTTGGTGTCTTTAAATGACAGCTACGCAGTTCCCGGTGTTGTGCTTTATCTAGGCAATTAGCTGTAATCAGCCCTCTGAGCTCTCTGGGTGTTCTACTACACTTTCACACGCTGGCACCGGATATCCCTCATCACCACATCCCATTCGTGCTCTCACAGTGAAGCGCACACACTGAGCACTACCTGGAAACTAAAGTAATAGCGTGAACCTTCAACCCCCTGTAAAAGAGGAGAATGTACAAGAACATGGTTATTTGTGCAAGCGTGTGTGTGTGTGTGTGTGTGTGTGTGTGTGTGTGTGTGTGTGATGTGTGGAGGTTGTTTGTAGCCAGGTCTCTGTGGGCCTCTCCAGCCCGTGGCTCTCACTCTGTTCAAGCCTCACCATGTGTTGCGCACATGTTCCCATTAGCCCTGTGAATCAGCCTTTGTGTCTTTGAGCAGCATCCTTGACAGCAGTTACTGTATTTCCCATGAGACAAACACTGACCTCGACCATGTTTCCACCTGAGTGAAAGCACCTTCACCCCAATATGCTAAACAAGGTGGGTGTACACACCAATGGGAACCTAAATGATGTATATGCACGCTGTAAACAAAGTCTTCCCGCAGAGAAAAACGTACATTTTAATGCACAGGCATTAACATGGACACAAAGACAGAGAGCAGAGGTTATCCCCTACCTTTTCCAGATCTACTGTGACTGATCCTTGTTACCAAGGGGGATTAGGGGATAGTTCAGTGAGCTCACTGTGCCACTTCACATCTCCACAGTGTGTGGGCCGAGTTGGCCTGCAGAGGCACCGCAGGCAGGGACGACTGCTCCTCTGGGCAACAGCTGCTCAACAAAATGGAGCTGAAAAATTCCACTCCCAGTTCCCATAAACAGGACTAAGATATTATTTACATATTGAGAGACAAGAAGAAAATGATGCACCTTGCTGCATTGCAACTGTGTTACAGATGCATGTGTGCATAAAGAAAATTAAGTATTTCAAGGTGCAACATGTAAGACTTTGAACAAAATATAGCATTCATAGAGCAGCAAATAACCATCTGCAAAGTGAGGATATACTGGAGTTATGGTGTTCATATCAGAGAATGTGTAATCTGAGGTTCTGTATTCTCCATTTTAGCAGTCGGCCTGGCCATGCATGCATGTTAGTACATGTGAGTCCCTCCCTTTGAAACTGTGAGCCTTTCCTCTGTTTATCAGATCAAAAGTGCAGTCCAGCTTTCAGCCAGACTAATAAAAATCCAAATATTTTCAAAGCAAAATATTTACCTAATTTATGTAACAACTTTGTGCACGGACATGGAACAGAGTAGAATAGAATAGAATAGAATAGAATAGAATAGAATAGAATAGAATAGAAAGTCGTTATTGTCATTATACAAAGTACAACGAGATTTAAAGAGCCGCTCCCTATAAGTGCACCAAAAATATACGTTACAAAATATTCTGAAACTCTGTAAAATTTGAAGAAAAAAAGAAAAACACTATAAAAACACAATTTGTAGTAGAAACACAATTTGTAGTAGACATGAGCATAGAGATTCAACAGGCAGGTGAGGTGAAGAGAACATTACTTGAGTTGACAATAACTTGCTAAGGCCAAATAAATGTATTTTACAAAGCTAGCGAGGGCTAATGTTGTGGCTGCATTATTTTTTTGTTGGCTCTGAAATGTGCTCTAGCAGCATCCAGTGTTTCTGAAAGATTGCATGCAGAATCTTTAAGCGCAATTAAAATGCCTCAAGAACCCACAAGGGTGTAACTGTGGGCTTAAAATGCACACATTCACACAGTCTTCATTGATAATAATTAGAAAATGTCCCTCCTCCACATAAAGATCAATGGTCAGATACAGAGCTGAGGGAGATTTTGTGTTTTTCTCAGGGACACTGTAGCAGTGTGGGTGCCTACAGACGCAGTGGGATGAAACTGGTCTCATTACTCACACTGTAATATAGTGACAGCTGCTACAATGTTGTATTAAAGTGTAGCTGACGGTGTTGGGTACCGTTGGTCGGTGGTTGTACTCCTCCAGCACCAAACAGCCTCCTTAACTTGAGCTCTTCATCTCATGTGTCCAACCTGTTCTGACATACTGGTCCAGCTGACTCATCCTAAACCCCTCTCACACGCCTACACACTGATAGTGAATCCCACAGATAGAAACAAATCCACACACACTTGAACACACACACATACACTCATCTGACCCCCAGCCAGAGTGGAGCTCAGCACATTCTTGTGGGGCATGTTGACACCCTGGCAGGATCTATGAGGAGGTTCAGGCATCAGGAGCATTTTGTTATTCCAACGGTTTTGCTCTTGTGAATACTAACTCCTCCGTCTCAGAGCCACAGACCAAATAAGAGTCCAGCCAAGTATTTCAGTCGCACCACATGACATTAGTGGATTTTGGAACTGTAACTGAAAGGACGTATATTATTACTTTTCTGGCTCAGTCGGGTTTATTGCCTAATGTATTTTCATATATTTACGTCTAACATTGTGACTGTGATACAGATCTTTGCAGTGCAGACTATTGAAGCCCGGACTGAGTAAGACATCGTAGACAGTTGCAAAAACAAGCACGTCACACTTACGTTATATTCTCCTTGAGACCTTTTTAAAATCACACATCATCAACTTATAGCTGATATAGCCAGGACAGTTTAGCTAGAACATTAATCTTTTGACTGTAAAACTCTTCAGGACCAAATTGTCCATATTTTCATCTAAACTTAGAATGCAGACTCCTCCAGAATGATGCATCCAAGCTGATGATATATTCACACAATGGGGCTTTATGCTAGAAAAGCTACATAGCCAAAATATGCACTATATACTGTATGTACTATATGTCTTCATTTAGATGCTAAGGGGTGCATGAACAAGCAGGTGATTATTAACATTTTTTATTAAGTAGCTGTATTATTTTCATATCAACATTAGACTCTTTGACCCCTTGTATGTGCAAGAGACCACCAGTAGTACTGAAACCACCAGTGTTGGGATAACGCATGACAAAGTAATGCATGAAGCCTCAATTACATTCCCTTGAGGGCACTTTGGATGCCTAGTTGTTTTTAAATTATGTTGCTTTCCAGTCCAATTAGAGGATGCATTCTCAGTAACCACTAAATCTCTCCCAGCTCTGTATCTGACATTTGACCTTACTTAATTTCCAATTATTATCAATGAAGACAGTGTGAATGTGTGCATTTTAAGCCCACAGTTACATCCCTGTGGGTTCTTGAGGCATGTTAACTGCAGTAGATCAGCATCTACGTATTCTGCGCATGCACACTGCTGCACAAGTAGTGGCAGTGTGGACACAAGTTTTGAGCTGCAGACGTCATCAGTGACTCTTACAAACTTCAGGGGATGGTGAAATTTATGTTACAAGGACCCCTACATTTGTCTGCAACCATAAATTCAGTAATCATATTATAGTTACTACTAGCCAGTTACAGTTCCAGCCTACACTCAGTGCCATCTTGATTCTCTTAAGCTTTGGTTATACTCCCTTGCACTGTAGTAGCATTGACATTATGCTACTTTCTAGTCCAATTGGAGTACTCCATATATGTACAGGAGATCTATGTATTCTGTGTATTCACATTTCTGCCCCTGTAGCATAGTGGCCACACAGACAGACATGGGAACAAATTTTTGACTGCACTTGGACATCTGCAGAGGGGTCCATGTGGACTCCAATGGACTTGAGCAGAGATTTACATCCCTATTTGACCCTTGCATTATGGTGGATGGGGAAAGTATGCTGACCTTAAACATGCAATTGAACCTTGTTAATGCCACAGCATGTTTCTTTGAAGAGCCCTTTGGGCTAGTTTGAACCAATTTTGGTGTTTCCTTTGTGATAATACTTTATTAAAGAGCATAAAAGAAAGAGTGTGTGTATGTCCTGATTAAGGATGGGGAGTTGGACTGATATGTGGTCATATGTAAGATTTAACATTACATTGTTTACTAGCATGTATGTGACAATGCATGTCAGGCAACGATAACGCAGACATATTGTAATGAGTAGGGTGACTAATTACTTTCTATAGAGAGGAAATAATTAAAGTAATGCATTACTTTAAAAATTTTTTAAAAAGTCATGTGTAATACATTACTTTCTGTCTTGAGAGAATTATTGTCTGACTCTAACCTGCCCCTCAGCCCTGCAGAGCATTTAACATCTTTCAGCACACTGTTTTATTTTTCCAGACTCAAGTGTTTTGGTTCACTTTAATTAAAGTAGTTCTCCACTGTAGCAGGTAGTCATTTTCAGCTAAAAGTAACGGTAACATCCGTTAAGCACCAAACATCAGATAGACAAAGAGCAGCTAACTGGTGAGTATTTAACAGCTAAAGAGACAGGTATTTCCTGCAGAGACCAGTGGCTCATATATTGTCGTACTGTAGCTCTGCTATATGCATGTTTGCCATGTCAACTTTATCAGGTGCTAATGTGCCAGTCTAAATCTGCTCTAGCTATATGTATTCCCCATATATTTCTGAGTACAGCTTTGTTACACCACTTACTTCTCAAGTATTTTTTTTATATCTATACTCCCTATTTTTGAAGTACTGCATTATGTATAGTTAGTATTTTGAATAAATATTATATATTTGCTGTGTTATAATCTCTGTTGTAACTGTCTCAGCGTTTGTGCCTTTAATTTTTAAAACCCATATTGCAAACAACCCTTTCTGACCTATTTTCAGCCAGTGTTTTTTTCCTGCTGTTTGTTTCACTACATTTGCCGTTTCGTGATGAACCTGACTAATTAGTGGCAGCTTGTCATGACCCTGGTCTATAAATAGGCTTTCTTGTGCCTCGGGCCTCCTTTTACTTCGGCCCTCTTAGTGCTCATAGAATGTCTTTACCAATGTGGGGCGCAGGATAGTTAATGTCAAACATATGTGGAGAGGAAAAGGGTTTACAGCAAAGACAAGCAAAGATGTTTCATCTTTTAAGTGATAATTACTTGATTCCTACTCTGCTTCTCTCAGCATTAGCCTTTGATCTCATGCAAGTCAGCCTGCAAGACAAGCATAAAATTACAGGAGAGTGTAATGATTTTAAAAGCCCCATACTTTACTGTCACGTGTGCAATTAGGAAATCTCTCTCCCTCCCTTCTTTCCTGCTTTATTCATCTCTATAGTTTATCTCCCATTTGTTTGTGCGTATGTGTGTGTTTGTGTGTGCAGCATGCATGCCTCTTGACACATTCGCTGCTGACGATGGCATGACTCAGATGCCAGTGGAACAGGGTGCGTCTCCCCGAGCCAACTGCACATACTTCTGAAGTCAAGATTTGCAAGTGTCTTTCAGGCGGCCCCCTCACTTGTAAACAGAACAAGGGTCTGTAGGAAGGAAAATGAGCGCCGCTTATGAGCGTTGTAGAGCTATTAACAACATTCAGAAGAATGCAGCATTGTGTGTTGTGTGTATCTGCTTTACTAGATATCTGAAATGTCAGAGTGCTGTTGCAAGTAAAGCAAAACATCTCTCTGGAAAACAAAAAATCAATCTTACTTGTACAGTGTGTTCAAGGAGTTCATGTTGAAATGTACTTAATTCAAAAAAGAGCCATTTATCGCTGCAGGGCTCTGGCCTTGTGAGCCTCCTCCCCCTGTCCTGCCTACCTCTCTCCATCCCCTGACCACTTCCTCCTGCCTTTGAAGCCGGGCGCCCCTCTCTGCTGCTGCCAGACAGGATACCCCACATCCTGAGAGAGACAGGAAGGAGCCCTGCTCGTAGCCCCAGACACAAATCTGTGCTGCAGCAGCCTCCAGGAACCCTTCTGCACCACGTACACACTTCCAGCAACAAAATGTTACTTTACAGCACTATAGAAACAATAGTGAACACATTCTTATCAGACTGAAGTAAACCTATTTCATTCCAAGAAACACTCAATCAGCAACAGAATAACACATCAAAATCTGTTCTTGGAGATGCACCTCAAATCTGTGAGGATCTCAACAGCTGACACCAATTTTCCTGAGCCTCTTTTGGACGGGCTCCCCCATGCTTCAGTGAAGGCAGTCCAGACCTCCATCTGCTGCAGAGCTCGTAGTGGTTTTGGTTGCTGCACTGATAAACCACATGCAGATCAGGAATTTAGTCACCACTATTTTCAGAGTTTTCTTCAACTCATACAAATGCACAGTCAGGGTCTGTCGAAGGATCAGCTGAGGTGAGGAGTTCCTGTCTGTCACAATGCACTAATGGCCTGCAGCAGTGCTCCATCACAGCCCAGTGAAGTTCAAGTTCATGTAAGAAAAATGCATGAATCTGTATTTAGCACACCTCAAAGGTGCATGAGGCTGGTAAAGGTGGAAAGCACGTCACTCACCTCCACTCAGTCTGACTAATGTCCCACAAAATGCAACATCTGCTGTGAGTCGAAAAAGAGTAACTGCCTTATTTCAAGCTCCAGCTTTAGTTAAAGGAGACTATTTTTAATGTTGACATGTATTTAAATTTTACTGCAGATTTTGATGTACTGCAGCCTCACTCTTTGCCACCAACCAGTGTCGCTGCCACTCGGTGAAGTTGTCCGTCCAGTTCCTGACCTGGAACTTTGCCCGCTTTTCCATACGCCTGCAGTTTCAGGTCAAAGGGAGTCAACCCCAGACCTAATGCCCCACCAAACCCTCTCTGAGCTCAGCTGTCACTTGTTTTTGGACAGGCATGCCTGCTTGTCAGAATATTGCTTTTCAGCGCCATAAAAACCGGCGCACACCCAAACTGTTTGGCTTCGTTCCAGAAAGTAGAGAGGGGGCGACGGTGGCGGTGATGGTCGTGAACAGAATAGCTCCACAGCTATGGCTAAGTGATTGTTCCCTGTCCAGCAAATGGCAATCTAACCTCTGCCAGCAGCAGTCAGCTTCACTGGCCTGTCAGCTTTCAGGTGTGGGAAGCCACTCTCTGCCAGGCAGCCATCAAACGCAGTGCTGTAATTTAGACCATTAAGATGCAGTCGAGGTCTGTGACTGCTGTACAGCAGGCTGGCAGGGGGACAGATTCACACACCACTCCCAGAGCTCAACGGCCAAGAGGAGGATGGCTGGAAGGTAGACTGATGGGCTGGAACGACTAACGGAACTCAATACACCTTTTATTTTAGTGGCTCAGATCACGAGCTTTGAATGCTTTTATTTGCAAAGTGCATTATATCTATTTATATATATTTAGGTTTTTGCTTTTCACTTGTCAGTTGACCATGTCTCCCTACATTGTCAGTCTCTGTGCGTATATTTGCTGCTAAAAGTGAATCTTTGTGACTAGATTTGTGGTCCGAGGCTCATAAAGTCTCCCTACAGCAAATAATTGCTGCTATCACTGAGATATGGACACATAAACTACTGTCCCAGAAAATGGAGAGGAAACTATTGTGCATTCTTTTCTGCCCTCTGGCAACTTTTATATCGCCAATATGCTCAAGCAATATAACAGTTTGGAGGTCAAAATGTGTGTTGAGTGAGCAGTTAAGGATGCCAAGATTCTCCACAGAATGACTTAGAGGCTCATTTGGGCCCACGGCTGTGTTGCTCGCTCGATTCCTGAGATGTGTGGTTGTGTTTTTGTCCAAATCTAAATCAAAAGTATTTGCTTCAGAATATATTTCAGAAATATCTTGTTTTTTAGTTGCATTTTTCTTGTTCGACCCTTTTACATGTATATCAGTTAAAAGGGAGACCAGCCTTTAATTTATTAGTGATTTGATTGTACTAAATACATTGTCAGTAATGTCTTTGTGCAAAATTTGTTCTGCCAAAATGTAATTAATATATGTGACTTGTATATAAATTGTGTCTCTTGTGTTATTTTTCACCGTGCATAAGTAGCCAAACTGTTTTCCTCTCTGTGCATTGACACACCTTCATACTTGAATGGAGCTCTTCATCCATTTCTGTACAAACACTGGAGGCTGGAGCAGACTGTGTTTGTTAGCAGTGACAGGAGACACCTAGTGGCCTGTTTGGATTTGGTGCAGAGACACTGACCTCACTGACCATAGAAACACATTAAAGTTGTAAAGACATCTCGTTCATATCGGTCTGCCCTCTAGGAGTCAGAGGATCTTCTCTTCCCCTGGGAATTGGAGAGAGACTTTATAATCCAGCAGGTTCAGAACATCCTTCAAAGCAGGAGGTCATCTCTCTCCAGCACCCTGTTATAATGCACATATTTTTGGAATCAAACTCAAAATCTCTCCCCTACTTGCTGTGTTGACACATAATATAATATGTATATATAATACGTGAATGATAACTTTATCAGCCAAACTTTACAATGTGTCAATGGCATGGCAGGGGAGCTCTGAAGAGAGAGAGTCGGCGTGGCGAACACACATGAGACCCACTTGCCTGTTGACGCTCCACAATTTAATATGCTTGAATTGGCACAGGAGTTAATGTAAGCTAACCCCAAAGGTCAGGTTTTACTATGTTCCTGCCAGACTCCGCTCCCCACTCTCCTTCTCCCACCAGACCCACTCGTGCTGATGGTTGCCACATTGATTGCCTCTGCCACCCATTACTCTGCGTGGCTGTGTTTTGACAAACTTGTTGCTGTTAAATGGTTCGTAAGGGTTGTGGTAGGTCAGCCGCAGAGCTCCAGGTGATAATTATGACAGCAGTATGTAGTACGGGTTTACAGTTTCTGTGCAAATTTCACGTGAGGCATTTGTTAAGTACAGGCGTGTGTGCACATACTGTAAATATAGTCACTAATAATTGGGAATTCAGTTCATCAAAGAGGCCAAGCAGAGGCGTGAGACCAAGCATAAACTAAGCATGGCTTCTTCCCAGTGACAGAGGCCTGTTTGTTGCTCGGCCTCACGGTCTCAGGACAGAGGCAGCAGTGCCAGCGTGCCAAGCGGTGGAACTGGGTCAGTGCTCAGTCACACAGTGGCTGTAACACATACATCACGCGTGCACCTGTACAAACATACAGGCGGAGGGAAAGCAGAGGAGAGCTGCAATGGCGTCACCGTCCAAATTCATATTTAAACTCAACTTTTAAAGCTCTATACCCACAGCTACAAGTTTAGCTACGATGTCTGATGCATTTAAAAATGTTTTACTGCTGCATGAGTAAAAACCTGTACATTCTGTAATTTGTTAGCGTTAACCTTGGTGCAGTCTGCGGTAACTGTCCTGTTTGTCTGACTCAGAACAAGTCCTCTCGCATGCAACAAAGCCAAGACCGCAGCGGCAAAATGTTTTATAGCCTTATTTGCATCCAGCAGCTTATGTTCTTGGCTATATAGCGCTTTATAGTTCAGGGTCTATAGCTTTGTGTGATTCAGCAATCTCATACAGATGAGTGCAGACGGGCTGCTGCCAAATGGCCTGTGTGGTTTTGTGAGTGTATGTTTAGGCATGTCTGGAAGGAGCAGGGTGTTATTTTATGTCAAAGGTCTCTGCCATCACAGATGCAGAACACTTCTCAGAGCAGGAGGTCTGTGTAGCAGCTAAGAAGAGATGGAAAGCAGAGGACACACAAAGGAAAAATAGCTCTGACAATGGAACCTAAATTTTCTAAAAAAGGAAAAAGAATTGACCTGCTTTGAAGAAAACATTTGACAACCTATTCATAGCTTAGTTCTATTAATACTTAATTACTTAATACTAATATTAACATGGAAAGTCAAGTCAAATTATATTTGAATTATATTATTATTTATAAAGCACATTTAAAAACAACAAGAATCAAACGAAAATGCTGTACAATTAAAATAGCAAACCATAAGACACAATAAAACACTGACTGAAAGACAAATCTGAATAAAAAGGCAATAATCTAATATGTAAGGGACAAAGCCAGGATGTAACCTCTACTTAAATCAAATGCCAGTAATAAGAAGAGGCTCTTCAGCAGCGACTTAAAAGTTTTGTAAAATTACAGCAGTTGTCACACGAAAAGGTAAACTGTTGCAGAGATTAGGAGCAGCCACTGCGAAGCCTCGATCACCTCTGTTTTCGTTTCTAAATTTCCGAACATGCAAGAGCATCTAAGTTTTTCAAGCTCAGTGCTCTTACCTGGGTGTGAAGATGGAAAAGTTCTGCTAAATGCGGTGGCACCAAATCATTTAAAACCTTTCAAAAAAACATTAAAATCACAAAATCAATCTTGAAACAGACAGAAAACCACGCTTTTGTTTTGTTGTTGAAAGATGAGCAGGTAACACGTTCACAGTGACACTGCTAACCTGCTGATGTTTAGCAGGTAGTCTTTACTATGTGTGCCGTCTTAGCATGTAAGCGCGCTAACATTTGCTGAGGTTGGTATTAATGTAATTCGTTTTGCAGGTATGTGGTTAAAAAACTATTGTACAAATACACTTTGAACAGATGAGGGTCCCAGATGATGGCAGGCAAAGATGAAAACCTTTTTTTCATCATCTGGGGAAAGTCTGTGCAAAATTTTGTGCCAATGTATCTTGTAGATGTGAGGTTTTGTTACTGGATAAATGAAAACATTGACGTGCACTTGGCGCTAGACTAATGCTTGTTTATGTAACAATAAATGTCACAAATGTAGATGATGGACTTTCCAGGACAATGTTTGATGGTTTCCAGACCGCTGAAGGAAATATAACAAATGATGAGGACCAGCGGGTGTCACTGTCAGGTCTGTGAGTCTGGAGAGGATCAACGCTGAGGGAAGGTCACGTTCATATCTGGGGTCGGTCAACTGCATCTCTCAACATCAGCCCTGGTGTAGAAGGCTGGATGTAAACAGCCTGTGTGTGGCACATACCAGGTTTAGTTCAGATTACTTTAATGTTGTGGGATTTATATTTCTTCAGCATATGTCTATGAATTAGGGGCAAAAGTCATGTATTTTAAAGAGCCAGCATGGGAGGAAACTAAGTCACTCCTTGGTAAGTGTACGACTGTATGCCAGTGTCTTGATTGGCACTAGTTTGTTGGGAATTTAACAACTTTACCTCAGTGTGTAAATGTTTTTACAAGTTCACTCATGTTGTCTGAACTTTTGTGATCTCAAATATGGAAAGGTGTCTGTCCCACTGTCTCTCCCCCATGTCTGTCTTATTCTCACAGCATGGGCTGTCCCCTCTGACCTCAAGTAAACAACCTCTTCAAAGTTTTGCTCTTTTAATGTATGAATAAATTGCTGCAGCCCTGTAAACTTTAACAGCTGTTTTGTTGCTCATTGCAGTTTCCTGCGTGGCTCATGTTTAGAGTGGAAAATGTCCCTGACTGCATGTCTGTTATGAATCTGCTTGTTCTCATAAAATATTTCTTTATTTCAGTGGGATTTTTCCAGTTCTCGGGCTTCTGGGTCAGTCTCAACATTTTTGTTCACATCGAGGGAAACTTGTAAAGACGAACTCCTGTAAAGTGGTTCATTAAAAGTGTTTATAACTGCTGGTTGATTAGGGAGCGTTTATTTCAGAAATACAGATCATCATGTTGCATCAACAATGGACACATGGGATACACCTATTACAACAGATAGCAGTCTACTTTACATGTTAATTAGGTGCCAAATCGAGACGAAAAGCTGGAGCAATTAAACATTTTCCTACATCTGCAGCACATGCTGAGTGTGGTTTTCTGTTTTGTATGAGCTGTTAATCACAGCTTTAAAAGGCTGATAGCTCTGTAATATTACGTCCACTGAAAAAGCAGAACCAGACTGAGGCAGACCTTGTTCACCTGACTAAACAGCTGCTGAACAAACAGGTAGGTGCTGGATTTTAGCCTTCACTTCGTCGGCTTTAGAGTGAAAAGTAAATATCCCACTTCAGGCCGGTGGCTGCATCTGAAACACTCCAGAGCAGTCGCCCTTCAGTCCAACATCTGAAATTTGCCAAGTAAATCTAAATCTAAATATACTCAAAGTGCCAGCTGTGCACACAAATCATATTACCCTCAAATTCACAGTTTACATACAGTATTTTCAATGTGCTTGTCTTGTTGAAACGTTTATACCTTGTTTATCAGAAACGTTGAACCGACTGTGCAGTGTGTGCGCCCCGGTGAAATATATTGTTGTCCCTGTTGGCAGCTGCAGCCCTTCATTTTCAGTGCAGTAATAAGCGAGTTTACCTGCAGTAATCATCAGCTGTGGATGTGCACGGCTGCAGCAGATGTGTCCTCTCCGCCCCTGCTGGTTCACAGGAGACAGACTTAGTGTGGGAAAGACGGAAACTTGTCTGAGGAGAAGAAATGTGCTGACTCTTTTGAGTAACATCTACAACACATGCAAAGAGAAAATGTAAACTTTCAGTAAATATTAAATAAATGTAATGGATATTTCTCGGATCCATGTATTTGTCTGTGCTTTGAGATATTACAAATAAACTCTGCCTGAAATGAAACACCTTATTATATTTGATTAAATCACGACTTTTAAATACCATTAACCTCAATCACAATGATGACTCAGAAGGTAGCTGTTGATGTGTCTCTTCTAATGATCCACTGAAGCCCTGTTTTCAAGTTTTCAAAGTGGCATTGTGCTGTGGCTCAGAAGACGCTTCTGAGGAACTTTTACAACACGTTGCACACACATGCACATGTGCACATAGAGGATAAAGGAGCTGCAGGCAGACAATACAGAAATCTTATGTAAGCAACTACAGCAATGAGCTTTATGTGCAGCAGAAGCAGCACTTAGTTAGAAATGGACACGCTGACACATGCTGAATTGCTGGTTTGCATATTGGCACTTGTTCCCACTTTGCATAACTTGTCCCATAGCTTGTCAGTGATTATCAGTGATTATCAGACATTAATAGAGTTTATATCAAAGTTTACAAAGTGCTTATTCACTCAGAATAAAATGAAAATAGCACTAACACACAGAAAAATGTTTTCCCCACCTCATATTCTGTCATTTTCATCTTGTCATACCACCCACAGAAATCTATGGAAGTTTTATGTACTCCTCAGCTTAAGTATGCAGGCGCATTCCCACCACACACTTTTGTCTTCTAAATACCAGTTTACATGTGGGAAGCACAGGGTGTATGTTTTTTTATTAGTTGGCATATTTTATAGATTAGTTGTTGTTTTTTTTAATAGATTTTATATTTGACTCCAGACTCCATAATAGCTGTTTCCACTTCCAGTCTTGATGATAAGTTTGTAAATAAGCACCCGGCTGTTTGTTGTTGTTGTTCTGAATGTGTTCTGAGAAAGTTCTGCAAAGTTCTAGTAATATTTTTAGCCAGAAACCTGTTTTTTTAAATTATCTTCTTCTTAAAGCTAGGTTAATGCTCTGTAAAGACATTTTATAAATGTTTGGTAATAACATTATTAGACCATTTATGCCCTAACATTCTTAAAACATTTCCTGAATGTTACGTTGAGAATGTTATTGTGAAAATGATTATTATGCAAAATTGTGTAACAATGTGGGAATGTTTTATAGACGTTCTACCTCAACAACATCCCCAAAATGCCCTCAGGCAAATAGTTCTACCTTTGTTAATATGTTGCATTAAGGAAACATTTAAAAAATGTATATGATCTGAAGGTTCAATAACATCTTGAAAGTCATTTTTGAATGTTGGTTTGAGAATGTTAATTTTTTATAATGTAACGTACTCTATTGCTCTGAGAACATCCTCAAAATATTATCTGAATGTCACATTTAAAATGTTATGTCAGTTAACTTTTAAGCTCATAGGACCATTATTTGAAATGATAAATAATAAAGTTCTTTAATCAAACTGTTTCTTTAAACCATTATTACAACTTGTACTTAATGCTGTGAGGAAGGTACCCTGCTAGCTGGGCAGTTTAAGGCACCAATTTCTGACTTGATACACAGACATGAGAGTAGTATAGATCTTCTAATCCCAATCTCAGTGAGAAAGTGAAACTACTCCTTTCACTGTAATCGCCCGCTATATGCTGTAACTTCAGCTACCACAAAGTCTCCATCTAACTTGAGTGGCATACCAGAGCTCTGTGAGGCTTTGCCCCTTCATTGCGGTTGTGTAGTTTACACCTTCCATGTCACGTCGTGGCCAGACTGTGTGGTTTCTGTTTATTTATGTATGAAAAACGCAGGAATATATGTGGGCTGAATTAGAGAGGCCCTGCAGACCCACTCGGAGCCCACCAGCAGGAGAACGGACTGGGCCACAGAAAGCCTCCATTACACCACAGCTTTATTTTTAGCCAACATTCTTCAGCCCAACAAAGAAGTCATTCAAGTTAATCCCGAAGCAAATATTTCTTAGTGAGTTATAGAAATAAACCCAGTCACTTATTTACGTTTATGCTACTGTACAGTCTGACATCTGTCCTGCGAGGTGTGTGTGTTACATCAAGGCCGAAATAGTGGATCCTCACAGGAGGTTTGGGTCATTATGGGTAGGATTAGAAGGAGGAGGAGGATTGGCTGAGTCCAGCTTTTTCATAAAGAATCAGCTGAAAGAAAAAACAATGACACTGCTCATTGGATGTGACCGCTCCACTGCTTCAACAACATTAGAACATTCTTCAGTGGCATTAGAAAATATTTGGAGAGGGAGGGAGAAGGAGAGAAACCCAAGACATAAACACATGGAGCTGGGAGGGCCAACAGGACAACCTGCCAACAGGAGCTGTGGCTTCCAGGAATGTGCACAAACACACCGCCTCTCTACTGCCCTCAGTTATCATCTGGTACTCCCATTTTCTCCCTCCGTCTGGCTCACCTGCAGCCTGCAGACGTTTGAAAGATGAAACTGATGTTTTCGACCTAAAAACTGCTGAACGCTTTGTGCTAAAATGTTTGACCCAAAAATCTTAAAGGAATCATGCTTAGCTTTCAGACCAAGACTTTCTCAGTTAGCTTAGTGTAGCATATAGAGGGGAGCCTGGTTCAGTACAAAGCACCTCTAAGCTTCACTAATTAAAGCCTTTTTAAAGAATTCGTGCTAAACCAAATGAATAAAAAGCAGCTTTTTATATGAAGAGTTATGTGCCAGCTAGCAACCAGCAGGAAGTTAGCATGCTGGTCTGAGCCATAAAATAGCCTGGCATGTAACCCCCTGTAACATAAAAGTTTCTCTTCTTACTTTTTGCACAGCTCGAAAAACAAGACATGACATTTGAATTGGGTTTCTAAATTTTATAACGTTCACAAAGCCAGCAAGCTGTTTCCCCCATTCTCATTTCTTTGCTAAGCTAAGCTAACCAAGTGTGTTAGCTGTAGCCTCATATTTGATTTAGTCTATAAGCTAAGCTAAGCCCGGTTGTAGCGATATATTTGTGGTGTTGTTAGGTCTGGGTGTCCGAAATAACTCTCATTATTGTCTCAATAGCTCTCAATAGTTTAGTTTTTCCTTAGGTAACAGTCTCCCACAACTGCTCACTATGACTCGTCAAAAGCAAAAAGGAAATGCTTTAGCCTATGTTATCTTGTAAACAACAATAGAAATAAAACCAGAGATAAAAACAAAAGTAGATAAGACTAAAAAGAAAATTACAAAAATATCTTTGCATAAAAGTAAGACTTTAAGGTGATAGC
>OMNN01100601.1:23504-38317 GCA_900302755.1 Chromis chromis | reverse complement strand
CTTTCATTTGTAGACACGTAATTATAACCACCTGCCTAATATTGTGTTGGTCCCCCTTATGTGGTCAAAAATGCTCTGAAGCATTGGGCATGGACAAGAGGACGTTGACAGTGGATCCTTTGGGTACTCTGGCTTGTGCAGTGGGGCCTCTGTCAATCAAACTTGTTCCACTGCATCCTGTTGATGCTTGATCAGAATGGGGGCTAGGTAGTTTGGAGGTCAAATCAACATGTTGGGCCATTGTCATGTTCCTCAAGATGTTCCTGATTGTTTGATGTGTTGCCATGTGGTGGGGTGCATTTTCCTGCAGGGGTAGGCCAGTGACATTTGGGATTGTCATTTGCATGAGTGTGCTTGTTGTGGGACAATGTTTATTTGGGTGTCTAAGTCTCATCAACACGGATGTTAAAATCCAAGGTTTTCCAGCAGAACACCACATAGTACCAATATGATCAGTGTTATTCACTTCACCTGTCAGTGGTCAGTATGTTGGGGCTGATCGGTGTATATACTCAGGAACATTACACGTAATGTTACTGGTATTACTGGCTCTATGAAGGGCAATATCCACTGATCCAACCACCCTCCATTCAACCACATATGACTACGTAGTTCTGGCCAACAAGAAAATGTTTACCTTGATGTTGTAGCAATTCAAAGATGTTGTATTATTGTCACTAAAAGGTGTCTAGACAGTATAAGGATTCATCTGTTTCATATATAAATCATAATCCGTCTGCATGTGTCTTTACTAGTTAAAGTGTGTTTGATTTAGGTTTGGCTGTGGATTTATTTAAAGCTCTAATACAGACTTTGTGGGCATGAAACCTACTTTGAATAAATCTGCAAACAAGTGGTTTAAACTGCTGAACAATGCAAGACTGACTCAGAACCTGCAGCCAAAAGAAAGAAAACAAAAGACCAGATGGACATAGTTTGATGTCTCATCTAGGTGGGTGTCCTGAGTGTTTCACATGTACTTATGTAATTTCAATTCTAATTGTCGTTGAGCTTTATGAACAATTAAAAAAAGCAAAATTCTCGCAACTGTTCCAGATTTTAAATCAATTCAGAGTTACATAAAAAGGCTTATTATACAGTATGTTAGTTCTCACACACTCCTACATAGCAGGCTTGCCTGTAGAAGCAAATGATAAGTGTGAGTGACCAAAAATCAGTATGCAGCAAACAAAACAGTGAAATAAACTAATGTAAAATCCTAATGTGGCCACCACTTTAAAAAAAAATAAAAAAATATAAAAAATAAAAAGTCTGTCTCCTTCACTATCATCCTCATGTCAACATTTTAATTTATTTAATTATTAAAAAGTTATTTAAAGCCGGGAAACTGTTCAATTTTAGTATCTTTAAAACTATGAATATCTCCAGCAGCCGCTGTTGACCTTGTTTTTACTGCTAATTAGCATTTGTGAGCATGTTAACATGCTAACGTTAGCATTTAGCTCAAAGTAACGCTCATGAAGACGCTACCTTCGCTAACTTTGCACTTAGCCGTTAGTCTTTTTAGTATCTTTATGTCGCATTTGTTAGAAATAAATGTCATAATTTTTCTTAATGACATTTTGAAACTTGCACATATTAGGCTATCCTACCTTGCTAACCACATGGTGACAGTTAAACTCAAACGGCTGAACTACAGTTAGCTATACAGTTAGTGTTAGCTAGCATCGTAGCTAATGAGTACTAGCTAAGTAGCTAACTGCTACTATGGTAACAGATGGTCAAAAGCTACAGTTAACTGTAAAGCTAGTGATAGCTAACGTTAGCTGCAGTGTAGCTAGTTTAAGCGTCGTATTTACATTGTCTTTTTCTCTCTATATATATATTTATATTCTCCATTTCATAGTGTCATTCACTAGAGTCATTCAATAACACTCACCGTTGTTGTCACCATTATTTCGGTGTCCTTTCAGACTTTAAATCACCTGTATAACAGGTGGATTTGTTGACAAGCTGCATTGGATGCAGCTCGGACTATTTCGTTTAAAAAAAAAAAGCCTAACACTTCCCAAATAAAAATAGGTGTAATTATGTCATATAAAGCAGCTATCAATTCAATGATTTTTTTTTCTGATAGAATTATTAATTACTATTTGTATCAGGTATAAAAATGTCTTCCTTTTAAAAACAATGTAGGTGAGGGGGTCAGCCCTATGTTCCCACATGTCTCACATTTCTAAGACCCCGTATACACGAAGGGAAAATGCAGATATTTCCACACGGTTTGGCCTCTCATTTACACCCTGTTTTTATCTTAAGGAAACGATTATTTCTCAAAAAAAAATCTTAGACATGTGGCAACATAGGGCTTAGTTTTCAAAATTTTCAATGAAAAAAAACAAATCTTAAAAATGTGGAAAAATAGGGCTGTGGGACCATTTTGTTGTGGGAACATATGGCTGACCCCGTGAGTTGGGGTGTAAATCACAATTGAAGTACTGCTTCTTGTAAAGATATATTGTGCATGAAACAGAAAAGGATGGGATCATTTGAGAACCTCTAAGAGTCAAGGTAGAAGTTAAAGACAGAAATAAAAAGACTTCCAAACACACACACATTTTATGATCAAATAAATACGTTTAATTCCAAAGATTGATAAATCATACACAAACATAATCAAAGTGAGTGATATAGTACAGTACAGTCATTTCACTAAAAACCTGTACATTTTTTTTATTTAAAAAAAAAAAAAAAAAAAGCAACCATTACAGTACCTTGGGGTGTTAACAATCATTGGGATAAAAATCAGAGTTTGGGGGGGGAGGAAGAAAATTTTGGACATGCACACTCAAGGTAAAAATACCAGAGAATCAGTTCAGTGTTAACATACTATACATGCACATACACATACAGAGAGCGTGTCTCTGTACAACACGCTATACACACTCATCTAATACTCCTTCACTCACATATTGCAGAGAATACACATAGTTTTGCATGTTCTTGTGATTTGTTCCATCAAAGCGGTAGAATTGATAAAGACATTAGCTGCATACCAGTTCTGGATTTTTAAAATGTAATCATTGCGGGGTCCGAAGCCTCTATTGCTTTTAAGCTTGTTTGTTCATGTATGGGAAAAACATATACATACTCAAGATATCATTTAAATAAAATATGACAGGAGGAAATCTTCAGTTTTCTTGATCTTCATGAGTTTGTGTACAGTCGAAGACTTAATAAAGTGTATTTTCAACTTTTTAAATCATCCACTGGGGGGCGCTACTTCATCTGTGATGTTGACCAGCTTTCTGCCATCCAGGGAGACGTTTAGGGGTAAAACACTGCATTTCATTGCAGCCACACTGATGAAGGTCACACATTTACTGCTCAGTCCAGCAGTGTTGTGGAAAAACTGAGATATATTGGATTTATTTTTTTGCAGTTATATATTAATTGTGAAAGTCTGAGATCACCTACTGTCAACGCAACATGTTTTGATGGAGTCAACAACACAAACGGTCCTCCTGGGGAATACTTTTCCAGTAAACATATTTTCATTTCATGTGTGCTCCCAATCCTCTGGTACCTTGCAGCCAATGTAGAGACAGATGTGACCGGATATTTTACACTAACTATTAGCACCACATCCTCCGACTGTAATACATTACTTTCAGCGGCTGTATGCATAAGGAGACAAGTGTATAGTCCTTCATTTTTCTACCTCCAGTATAGAATTAATAACAACACCAGGATAAGTATTATTCTGTGTGTGTCACTAGCTTGGAGTACCAGATATCTGGATGTTCCCATGTAAGACAAGAGTGCCGTCAAGTTATAGTTAGTCTAACACTACCTGAAATGTTTCTGAGTTTGTTTTGAGCATTTTACAACACTTACTATCCTATAATGTCACTTCTGCGGTCTGTCTCATGAGACAAAACCCACCATAGAGATCATTATTCACCAAGGAACACAAATCATTTATAACATAGACCATTAGTGTAGGAGGGGGAAAAATGAGCAGCAAATGTGACGGATTCTTCAATAAATTATCACCAAAATCTGCTGCACATTTCCTCCCCTTCACTTCACATGCTTGTCAAAAGCAAACACAAAAGAGAAGGGTGAAGGGAAAGGGTCACAAACATGCTCTCGTGGACAAAATGCGCCTCGTGAATGTGACGTTTTGTTCGTGTAAAATGTGTTTTTCAAGTCAAAAACCCCTGATCTGCGAGCCTTGGCTACTTTTCATCCAGCTGTCGCTTATAAATGGCTACTGCTGTCAGACACTCTTTTTTTTTTTTGATTGTGTGGCAACACTTTCACAGCCAAAGGAAAAAAACTGGAGAAAAAAAAGCAGACACCATTCGCTCATGAAAAAAAAAAAACATGTTCCACAGATAAATTGTGTGATTTGACAGGAATGACTGTTGACTTCCAGTGAATGAGACTTAAGAAACGAGGCTTATGTGACCTTGGCATATCTGAGACGACATGAAAGCACACTAAATGGACATGCAGACGGTGAGTCATGAAGAGGCTTTTTGAAAAACTGCAAAAAGGAAATTACTTAGAGGTTTGTTGCTTTATGCTGACGGTCATGACTCATAATCATGACCATCAACAGAAAGGCGTCCCTGCTATTATGGCAAATGGACTGGATTTATTTAGCGTTCTCACATTAGCCTGTGCACAAACACACACACATACTCATTCACACACCGATGGCGGAGAAGCTGCCATGCAAGGCCATGACCTGCTCGACCGGGAGCAGTTTGGGGTTTCGATGTCTTGCTCAAGGACACTTCGACATGCTGTTCAGAAGGAGGAAAACCGATCGACCCTGATAACTGGCAGACCGGCTCGACCCCCTGAGCTTCTCTACACACAAGCAGCAGGCTGATTCAAGAGACATACGGTATGGCTGCTGAATGAGCTCCGTAAAAATGTCGATTATATTGGAAGACAAATTTTTTTTCATGCATTTTTTTCAGGCATTGTGGGTATTCACTAAATGCAGAAAACATTCTTGATGACGTAAGCTGACACATGGCGCATTGCTTCTGGGTGGACAGTACGCTCCTTTTGTAGCTACATTACTACAGTACTTTGAATAATACTAAAGGACAATATGTACATTTTTAAAAAGGACATTTCACTAATGCAGCTACTTTTTATTATGATTTCTATGCAGCAAGCATTCTGCTTTCATATAGACTGATGTGCCCTTGACAAACAAATACTGTATTTGTTCTTGAATTAGTTCCTTCACAGGAGAATAATGTTAATCTTTGCAACAGTAGTTTTTTTTTTTTAATCCCAAGTTCTTGTCCTGTGAGACAGGAGAGATTGAGAAAGTGTAATCCTGGTCATTTAAGACCCTGATCTCCTTAAGGTCAACCCCACATGGAAATGGGTGGGTGCGTTATGAAATGCAGCAAACACAGCAGCATGGAGTTACTGCGCCCCTGTGTTTACAGTAGAGGACACAGTGAGTGATTTGGGCATTTGAAGGCCCATTTAGTTGTTCGTTTTCTGGCTGTTCTGATACTCTTTACACCTCTGCACACCAGCCCAGTCTACATAGCTGTCGGTCCTCTCCCCATACAGTTAAAGGGGAGGACTGCTTATGAAAAGTGGCTGAGGAGGGTCGAAGAGGTGTAGCAGAGCGATTGGGCTGGTTTCAGACTGTGTCCTGATTCATTCCCCTTTAAGGTAGCCGTTAGCATCGTTTCCCATCCCTCTGCTCCTCTCTCTTCTCCTCCCACCCCCCAAAGTTCCTGCTGCCCCTCCTCCGCCTCCAGCATCTGACCGGTGGTTTGACCAGCCGTCCTCGGGACCCTGGTGGAAGCGCAGCCGCAGCGTTTTGCGGATGACCAAGCGCTCCACGATGAAGGAAGCGCAGAACCAGGGCACGGCGTACTCGGCCGTGATCAGTCCCATGAAGTTGTAGCGGAACTCGGAGTAGTCCCAGGGGCAGGCGTTGAACTGGCTCAGCAGCAGCCCCGTGCCGAACTCCCATAAGTATGTCCAAAGCGTGTAGATGATGCAGCGCAGCAGCACGGGGCAGCGGCCGCGCAGCTTCAGGTACATCCGCTCCACAATGAGGATGCAGGTGCCGTAGATGAAGAGCGCCCACACGCTGGTCACGCCGGGGAACTTCCAGTTGCAGTTGACCACAAACTCCCAGGCGGCGGTGAACATCACCTCACAGAAGTAGCCGTGGATGGCGTAGAGGTACCAGCGCGACAACGCCGTCAGAGGAACAGGAGCCTCTGGGGTTTCCATCGTCACCATCCTGGCTCCTCTTGCTTTTACACAGGTTTTATGTCTTTAGTAATAAGATGCAGATCTGAGGAATAAGCAGAGAAAGGAAGATTTAAGAATGTGCCACACAGGCCACACAGTACACCATGTCAACTTTCATAACTTTTATCCTTAAGATTCAATTAAACCCCATTTATTCTGCTACAGTCACTCAGTTTAGACATTGCCACTTACAAACGAAGGATTGTAAGCATGTAATCCAGCACAGTTTTACTGCGCTGATATCAGCTTTGTCATACCGTAGCACTTTTTAAGCCTCGTCAAAGTTACTGCTAATGCAAACTGAACATGTCCCATCACTGCTACTTAACCTTTAAAGCATCTAACTGGGTAAAACACAAGGTAGCTTTCACTGTAAAGAAGCTGCAGGAAAGTAAATGTATTAGTCACAGCTACTGATAACCACAACTATTTACCAAATAGTCATTATTTTAGGATTTGGCCAAAAAATCAGTTTTCAATACGGCAAGGAGTGTTAAATTTAAAAAACTGAGTCAGAGTGAGATATTTTTTGCAGATATGGCAGTGCTGCTCTGTGGAAAATGATTCACACAGTGTGCAGCATGAAATCAGTTTCAGGTTGCAGTTAATATTAAAGGTGGAATGTGTGATTCTCAGTCAATATGCTTTTTGCCAGATTTATAGATTATGTCCCCACAGTCTGCATGTGTGCTAGAAAAAATCTGGTATTTGTACACAGCTCCGGATCTGTAAGTTGGAAACAAACATAGTGGCTTGAACCAATCCACACAACACTATTCCAGCAGGTTTGTAGTCATGTAAAGAAAACGGGAAAAGCAAAGGGAAGGGGAGATGGAGGAAAAGGGGGCAGTTAGAACAAGAAAGTTGGTAAACCTGGCTAACTATCTCAATATGCTAACTCGCAAAATATCAGTCTTTCTCCAGAAGCACTGACTCAACGTTTGACTTAACACAAGATTAAAAAAAGAAGAAAACTCCTTTGTAGAAATTGATGTTTTAGAAGGAGAATATTCCTAAACTTGTGTCATATTTTGTCATTTAACTCGAAGTAATGAATGACTTTAGGTGGCGGAATACATTAGACATCTTGTTTTATATATTGTAAAAAAAAAAGCGATTGGATGTTTTAAAGTTTAAAAGTCATTGAAAAATACCAATTTGTCACATGTAGTATCAGAAAGACAGTGTTTTTTGGCTGCATTGTAAATAAATACACCAGTTAAACAGACTTTATGCTCTGTCCAATACGCATGTTGGATGTTCGGATTGCGTTAGAAGCCTCTTCCCCCCCACACTAATCAAGTGTTAGGTAGGTGGCGCCTGTATCACGCATTATTTTTGTAACTTTCTGAATCACATATTGGCACCTTATCTTCAGAGCTTCAGTAAAAAGCTTCGGTGAAATGTTGTCAATTACCTAAAAAAAAAAGTCTGGTTGCTTTTTTACTGAAGCTCCTAGGATTATCATGACCTGGATGACAGAGAAATGTACACAGACATATTTGCACCTACTTTACGCTGTGACTGATGTGTGGAGGTGAGAGAGGAGGCGGGCATTAAATCTCTCTTTCTAGGTCTTGTTACTCCATGTGTACAACCCAGCGCAACACTATCAATATCTCCTGGGAGAGATTGTATGAACGTGTGCATCATCATCTCTTGATTTTAAAACATACTGCCTCAAAGGTTCTGGGATCTACAGCATTAAACTGCATTTCCTGTTCTGTTCAGTAGCAATTTTGCCAAATTAACAAGGACTGAGATCTTGAGGATTACAACTTTAATTGCAAATAGTGCCAAGCCGTAGTTCAATTAAGGACAAGGCAATGAAACACTCCGCTGACATCAGAAAGATTAAATTAGAGACTGGAGGGCTACGGCGCTCTTAAACTCTATGGCCTTCCCTCGGTTGATGCTATTTACTGACTGAGGGGGTTTCTTATGTAAGGTATAGCTTTATCATCTGACTGCCTACATCATGTGCTCTTTTTCCAGATCCTGCAGCTTGACACACACACAGCCTTCGGTATCAGGTATCAAGAAGGCCCACGCAGGGTTGGATCCCTCCTCTACTCTATTTATCACACTGCTTGTCCAATAAAAAAATTTAAAAAAACACCCAAGGCAAGCAGTATCAAACCCACCAGTTCAAGGACCACGTAGTTGATAAGGCCACTGAGTGTATATCTTCTACTATACAATGCCTCCGGAGGAAACCGTGTCATACCAGCAACGATTATACAATGGATCATAACCGCGCTGTAAAACACAAGCTCTGAGAGAGGTTAGGAGTACAAAAGCCTGTTTGAAGAACAAAAGCCGATTTTTTTTTGGCTCTTTTTGTCTTCAAAGCCTGGCTGGGGCCCAGAGTGAGTCCATGGGGATTAGCACATTTCTCCCCAAACAAGGAACAAGGGTTTCATGTGAGGAACTGGGCCACCGCGATGGACCAACTGACCTCCCTAAACCCCTTATACCATCTTTTGACTGGCTCCCTGGGAAACACTTTCCTTCTCATCTATCCAAGCAGGACTGGGTCAATCTGTATTTTCCAAACACTCTGTGCATCACGCTTTGACCTGGTAAGAGAGCCGGATGCTGTAAATAGGTTTACTAGATCAGAACATCAAAAAGATAAGTTGCTTATGTTAAACTGAGTCTTCCCTGTGATTTCTATGAAAAAAATTACGGCGGAAATTGATCTTCAGATTCCAGAGCTTTAACCCTTTGAACCTCAGGCAGTTTCTGGGTGGTTTAATTTGCTCCTATCCCATTTTTAGTCACTGTGGGCTCACTTTTCACTGCAATGTGAAGCCCTGCACCTCCATGGAAACAGTGAGAAAAGTAGAATTGGAGAAAAAAAACCTGGAATCAACCTGTCCACAAGTGTTACCAGTACAGGAAAGATAGACAGATATCTTACTATGTTAAATTTTAATTGGTTTCCATACTTGCCTCCTCTCTGCTTTCTGTAAACACAGCCTGCAGTTAAGTCACAAAGTCCCTGATTTTTCTTCACATTACTGTTGGTCAAAACAGAGTCATTAATGGCTTTTCGGTTGTGGTGGGAAGTGCAGAATTTTTAGTGTTTTACAGGATCTGGTTACTGCAAACAATTTATTTTTTGTGAATTTTTAAATGAGACATGGAGAATAAAGGGATTTTAATGAAATATCACTATTTTTTTTGGCTTAGATTTGGCTTTCCTGACAGAATGGCACATCACAGAAAAGCAGTTTCTGTGAAAAGTAGTTTAGAGACTGTCGGAAAGTTGAACATGTGACTGTTTGTGGCTGTGACAAATGGTGTTATTTAGTCAATTATTTAAAGACAACATACCTTTCAAACCCGCCGGCAGGTTTGGGGGATTAGAGGTTTAAAAGATGAGTAAAAGTTAATAATAATCATCTAACCTTTATTGATGTCCTTGGGGAAATTCGTTCTCTGCATTTGACCCATCTTATTCATAATTAACCTTAACTAGAACATACTAGGAGCAGTGGGCTGCCACGGTGCAGCGCCCGGGGAGCAGTCAGGGGTTAAGGGCCTTGCTCAAGGGCCCAACAGTGGCCGCAGTGGGGGTTCGATCCTCTGACCTTCTGATCAGTAGTAAGGGGCTTAACCTGTTGCGCCACCACTGCCCCCTGATTAACAATCAAAGGAATAATCAGAAACTATTCCACACAGTTAATTCTACACAATCTTAAATTCCAACTTCTTAAATAATAATTGACTTACTGAGATATAAAGTGTAGCTTTAGAGATGCTGCTGTGCTAAGCTAAGTTGACTGAATGCTGGTTGCAGCTTTATATTTCAGACATTACAGCAGAATCAACTTTCTCATTTGACTCTCTGTATAATAGTGACATTACAAAGACATCAAACTATACCTCTAAGCTAACAGCTAAATAATATTTGTTTTTTTTAATCAAACTTTTCCTGTGATGGATGCTCTGTTCCCCACTCTGCCTCCGACCTGGTTTCCCCCCCTCCATCTCTCACAGGATCACATCACATGCCTTCGGTCTCTAGCTACACTTTTTCCTTTCACAGTTCAATTCCCCCCCTTCTCTCTTTCCCTCCTTCGCCTGCACGGACACCATTTGCACAGCGCTCACATGCTCGCTAAGCCGCTAATGATGAAAAATTTGGAATGCAATATTGAGCCGTCTAAGAGTCGACCTCCTGCCAAAAAAGCCCTATAGATGCACTCAGGGGTGGAAGAAGAGGTTTAACGTGATTATCGGTGTGGTAGAACAAACACCAACCTTAATGTGTTTTATATGCCTATAAGCTTGCTGGATCTTTATCTTTGATATATAAGCACCATAAAAGGTGATTTGAGGAGAGGTGAGGCTGGGTCAACTTGGAATTTTAGGAGCTTAATATAACTAGAAATCATTGTTCATTGCAAGTACTGAAAAAATGTCGTCTTCTCTGGCTCTTGTCTGTTTATTAAAGGTATCACGATTATCACAATGACACAAACTTGGCAGCCTCTCCTGGTCTTTACACTGCAGATCAGATTACACTGGAAATCCCTGCTATTGTTTATGTGCAAAGTATCTTAGCGCATAAATAAATATATTTGTAGAGCAGCGTTGTAACAGAGCCAACAGGGTTTCTGGGACTCCTGTAAGAGAGAGCTAATCTACACTTCTACCACATTTACTTTTCAGTGAAGTGAACACAGGAACTCAAACCCAAGGGTAGAAATGAATGAGGCCTGAACTGTAACACAAATAACAGGAACAAACAGTGAAACTAGGGTGAACCACAGGCTAAAAATAAACTTAACCATTAATGGTACTTTCACATTGTCGTCAGGTTTAATGTGACGACGATGAGATCCCATGTGTATGTTCAAGAGCTTAACAGATTTATGTCAGTCAATCTAAAGTTTGGCATAAATAAAGCACATTTCAAATATTACTAAAGTTAGCTCCCTTAATTAATAACCCTGTCAAACAAATTCACACAGCTGCTAATTGCTAGTCTAGTCACAATTGCCTCTATGTCATAGCGGCTAACTCCTTATGAGAGTGAGTAAAAATTACTGTCATTGATCTTCCAGGAATAATCAGAAAGTTCTTTGGACTATAAAATGGCAAAAAACTGAATAATGCACATTATACTTTCCTAAAACCCAAAGTGTGACATCTCAAAAGCTCTTTTATTTCACCTTTAGCTCCTTCATTTAGCTGAATTGTCTGTATTTGTGTTAATGGCCATACCGCCTTGTGGATGCCCGATCCCGTCAGATCTCGGAAGCTAAGTGAGGTAGGGCCTGGTCATTACCTGGATGGGAGACCGTGAGGGAACACCAGGAAGCCTGGGTCAATGCAGTGTGAGAGTGAGTGGTTGGTGGTGGTCGGAGGGGCCGATGGTGCAGATTGGCAGCCTCGCTTCTGTCAGTCTACACCAGGGCAGCTGTGGATACATACGTAGCTTACCACCTTGGAGTATGGAGTGAATGAATAATGCAATGTAAAGCGTCTTTGCGTGTCTAGAAAAGTGCTATATAAAACCAATGCTTTATTATTAATGTTAGATTTCTTTTGTTAAACTGCTAGTGGTGACGGTTCGTAGTCTTTTTGCAATTTGCCCATTTTTTTGACACTTGAGTTTTAAGCACCAAGTGAGAGAGATACTGTCATAAATTCATAATATCTCTGACTTGGAATTACAACTAAGAATGAATGTTAACATTGGACACTCCATGCATTGTTACCTGACCTTTTTTGCTGCTAACCCTCTCCTTTTTGCACACCTTTAGACAACAAAGTGCTGACAGGGAATCAGGGGAGAGATATTGGTGATGACATATACAAAGGTCCCTGGCTGGACTCAAACAGGGGTTGCTGTGATTACACAGTCAGCATCTTCCAGCCCTGAGCTGACTGGACACCCCTGCCTAACCTTTCGATGTGTGTATTTAGGAATATCTATTGACTTGTTGCCTCAGCATGACACAATTCACACGCTGAGTGCTATTTGATTCTGCTGTTGTTGCAGCTGTTGTAGGATATCACCCACCAACGCACCACCCCGCCAGCTCTCTCATCGGGCCCCGAGTATTGATCAGCAAGGCTCCTGCCAGCTCCTGCTGCGGAGACCCGCTTCGCCATTGCACTCTATTGAACCTCGCGACGGGGCTTCACAGTTTGATGGTGATCAGAATGGCAGATGCGATAAAGCCGCCTGCTTTGTAAACCTCAGGATGACCACAGGGAGACACAATACAGGCAGGGTGCACTTTGAACTGAGAGAGGAGGAAGTCTAACCGCGGAGCACCGGGGGTTTGTCTCTGGACACAGTAGGTAGACACCAACTGTGTGCGTGTGTGTGCTTTTAAATGAAACAGGAAGGGAAAGAGCAAGTCAGAAAGAGGGGGCGTGCAAAAAAAAAAAGCTTTTCACTGAGGTCTCCGGTTGAAAACAAGGGTGACAGGTCTGTAAGACACTCCTCTGACAGCAGGTAAACAAAGAAAAGCATGAAGAAAACACACTGATGTAGGAGTCAGCCAAGGTGGGGGGAAAAAACAAAGAGGTGCCTTTACTGTGCAGAAACTATGCTGACAGCTGTGAACTCCACAACTGTGATTATATCAGAAACCTAACACATCGCAGACCGACATAATCCCTCTTCATGTACTGTATCTCGATGGCTCCGGCTGTGGCACAGATCCCAGGCCTATGCAGACTTTTTAGAAGGTCACTTTGGGAGGCTGCGGCGTAGCGTATAGAAACCAGCAGTATCCGATGCAGCTAAGTGCCAGTGACCAAGGTGACCCGACCACCGCTTCATCTCCGGTGGCGGAAACAGCATCAGCAAAAAGTGTGCCCTTGTAATTGTCATCCTGAAAATACTATAGATTTAAGGCTGATGTTTCGATTTTGTACCTTGCTGTCTTGAAATATAGATTGGCTGGCGGAGTTAGCCAGTGGTGCTAAAAATCCAAAGAATTTATCAAGGAAAAAAGCCAAATTTATGTGCCCCTTCCCTGTTTTACATTCTAATAAATTGAGCCCCTTCAGATTTGGGCTATTGGTGGGACAACACATGCAATAAGCTCAAACTAGTTAATCAAAAAACAATGTACAGTTAAAATAATTCAACTAGAAATTCTGCTGACGACACATCCAGTCACCACTAATTGATCCTGAGTAGATTTGCCTCTTTGTGCGCCTGATGGGAAAGTGATTGAGTGAGAGACAAGAGGTGTGTGTCAAGTCACGGGCCAAGCAAAGAAAGATGGACAATGGTTGGGGGTGGATGGAAGGTGGAGTGGGAAAACCTTCCGAGGCAGCACAAAATAAACCTATCCCGATCGATTCCACAGACAGGTCGATTACCCACGAAACAGCAAGCTGGCACTCGCCCTAAAGAGCATCACATCTCCACCTGGAGCAAGTCTGGGGCAAATAGGAGCTGTAATGCACCTTAAGGCAGAAATATGCCTGAAACGAATGAGTGGTGTCATCAAGCCGCATCTAAGTGGACAAAATTGTTGCTCCCAATAGCTGCACTTGAAGGCAGGGTAAAAAGCCTGGAGTCACAGAGACCGAGGAGATGCGGTGAACACTGAAATGTGAGGATGCACTCTTTCTTACAGTCTCGTCTTGAAGACATTCATCTTGTTGCACTTTACGGTTGTCAGACGAAGCCCCCAGACTCTTATGTCGGAATAGTGTATGTGGACGTTGAGTGAAATGAAAAATATACTGTATTTTTTGAGTTTTTATACTGGATTCCTGCATTAACTATTTATTTATTTACGTAAATGTAAAAATGTCTTTCATGACCTTTCTTAAACTTGTTGACAGTTATGTAAATTTATCCTATATCACTTATATTGACTAGCAAACCTATCATTGTAGTAATGCATATATCTTCATGGCGCCCAACTGCAATGTAATCACACCCTCTTTCTTTGAAATCCAATCTAATTTCCAGGGATTGATTTAAACTCCTCTCGCAACTAATCCCAATTTACAAACCCCATTTAATCCTCTGAATCCCAAAACCTTCTGGTGGGTTTAAAACAGATGGAATTTTTTTTAAATCCCCCAAATTAAATCATTAATCGCGTCCTTGACCTAATCATCACTGAAACGCAGGTTCATGTGGGAAATTATCCAACTCTAAGGTTAAAATCGTGATCTTTCATCAAAATTACTTTACTCTACATGCCTTGTTAAACAATTCACCAAAAATAAACCATTTACGCTGACCAAAGTCTGTAAAAAACAAAAAATTACGCACTTCTTGGGACAACTGTAAAGCCATTAGGGAATCAGCGGCAACCAACAGTCACATGACAAAAATTCTGAAACCTTTTGGCTGAACTGTCCTGAACTGCAGGCTGTGTACTAGGGGTGGGAATCACAGGGTACCTCACGATACATGGCTCACGATACCGATACTATCACACGATACTGCGATAATCGATATATTGCAAGACAATCACAAAACGATACATCACGATATCTATCGTCTCTTACGGTAGCGTTGCTGTCCTCCATTATACCTGTACAAACTC
>OMNN01100601.1:0-11323 GCA_900302755.1 Chromis chromis | reverse complement strand
GTTTGTTAACCAAAATCAAATGGCACAATATATCTTATTTTAACATAAAGTCACACACATTTTTTTTATAACAGTGGCTTACATTTGGTAATAAAAAGAATTGTAAGCAAGCTATGTACTAAGCAGTACATCTTAGAGTTGAAAAACAAATTTGTTACTTCTCTCTGGTGGGCAATTTAATGGAAACACTTTCTACAAATGATCTCACACATATCTTTGCATTTATGCACTGAAAATTCTTGGCAAACATACATGCCATAACTCTGTGTTATAAGGCGATATTGACCAAACCGCTAAGTTTTGTATATCATGACTGGAAAACAGATGGGTGAAAGATTTAAGGAGAACTATAAAGTATCTTAGTGTGATGTTGGACCAGCTTTAATGTCTAATCTTCAAGTGTATGGAACTATACTGGAGGTATAGAGCACCATTTTTACAAAATCTATTCCCTCATTTGGTGTTTTGATGATGGTGGCTGAGAGCGCTGTCTACCACGTCCGAAATCTCCCATAGGTCCTGCAGTGGGTTGAGATCTGCTGACTGTGAAGGCCTCAGCATACGATTCACATTATTTTCATAGTTATCAAACTATTCACTGACCCCTCGTGCCCTATTGTTGGGAGCAGTGTTATCTTGAAGGAGACCACTCAGATCAGGTTACAAATGTTTCATAGGATAAAGGTGATCACTCATAACAAGTTTGTATTGATTTGTGGGGACTATTCCTTCCAAGGTGACAAGTGAACTCAAACCACGCCAGAAAAAATCTCCTCCACAGCACAGCAGAGCTACCTCACTGTAGAAGTCAACAGAGCATGTTTTTCCTTTAATGTGTCACCCATCTGTGTAGCCTAATCTAACTGTATCCTAGCTCTATTTTCATATGAGATTGAATTTTTCCATTTGCATGAAAGCAGGTAAAGGTATTCCCCAAAATGGTGATGCATCCCTTTAAATATTGTAGGACTACACCAACAGTCTAGCGCAAAAATCATCCCACGTGATGAGAAGTCGTCAGTCCTGTTGAGGTAAAGTCAAATATAATGTAACATGTGATCTCATCAGTGTTACTCATGCATGTTTGCTCTTATTCTTCTAATTGTGGAGCATTTTGCACCTTCACATGAGCAGCGCAAGAGCACAGAAATAAAGTTTTGTCAGTATTGTGACTGGGATATCATCTTTAATCATATAAATTTAATCTAGGAAGGTAACCTCTCTCACTGAAGGACAGATTTTAAGTGACCCATTGATCGTTGTAAAAAAGCCACAATAAATCTACATTGATTCGATGCTGAAAGGCCATAAAACATGACGTTTTCTAAGGTAGCTGAATATCTGCTTCTCATCCATCCTTCTTAAAGTGAGATGAGATGAAAAACCTGTTCACTTGCATCCTGACCGAGGCCCATTCGTACTACTACAATAATTCAGTCCTGATGTCCACACAGCTGAGGAATGTTATTGCTTTTTAGCGGTGTTTCTATTATGGGGTCATTGTGGGATTCCTTGCTGTGAAGGCTGCTGCCTGGGTTATAAATAGGCCCAAAATGTCAATACAGTCAGTGTAAGGCTGAGGGGGGATATAGGCTACAGAGGCGGCAGCAGGGATTATCTCACCCCAAATGATAGTGAACTGCAGGCCTTATATGGAATAAATCAATGAGGGGTTTTGGAAATCCAAACCTCCAGCCTCTCCATGTAGCACCATTTCTCATTTGCAAAAAAACTGCATCCGTAGATGTTGCAGAGGAGAAATCATGACAGGAATGAATCGACTCTCTAGATGAACTCCACGGGTTGTAATTACGCTAGATGGCCAAAGTCATCATATTTTGTCCCTGGAAACTACGGGCCAGTGCGCAGGCCCGGCTGCTGGGACTCCGCTGCAGCATCACGCCTCCTTCCCACTGAGCAGTGCGGTACGGTTATCCTTTGCAATAACTGATAATACAATCTCACCTGAATGTTAAACCAAAGGGGGCTTGAAAACACTTTTAAACCCCGTTTTAAAGCAACACTTTAGTCAACACGGTGCATTTAGACACGCATTCTGCTGCTGTAATGTCCTGATCTAAGCTTACATCGCCAGTTATCCATATTTTAACAGGTGTAACAGCTCCACTGAGCACAAAACATGCCGAATAAAGAGGGAACGGAGCTGCTCTAAAACATAATCTCCAGCTGTTTTCTGTGCATAAATTACAGTGTGCTGAATTTGGGACACAGTTGAAAGAAACACGCTGGCACAACTGCCAACTTGCAAGCAAACACTCGTCCAGGAATAACCGGATAAAAAACTGCAAATCTAACATTATAGAAAATAAAAAAGAGCAACAAAATTCACCTCACGAACATGTAGTTGTTATCATGACTGGTGCTCCTTCCTAAATCCTAACATGTTGGCTACATGTCGCTGAGCAGTCGGCTCCAACAGACCGACATGAATCATCCTCAGTGCAGTTGTTTGTTTTTTTTGTTGTTGTTGTTTTTTTTACCTCCAGACTGCCGCGTCTCCCTCAGCACACAGGCCGGCGGATCAAACGCATCCCCCGGCGAGGCTGTCCTGGATGTCTCGGTGTCCGTTTGCTGCTGCTGGTGTGCTGTCCCCGGCTTCTCCTCCACCTCCTCCTCGGTGTCTCTGCTCTACGATGGAAACTGACACATTTTACTTCACTGCAGCACCAGCGGCTCCAGCGGCACATGCTCAGACAGACTCACGCAGTTCTTGCATCTTTGGTTAACCGTTTGTTCACCTCGGCTCGGTGTGCAGACACCCAGGCTGCCTGTTACCGGGCTACAAGTTGGTAGAAGTCCTCTCATCCGGTCTGCCCGGATCCACAGGGCGAGAGGTTGGATTATATGATAAACACACACCCTGACTGGCTCACGGGGACCATTTAGCCACTCTGACCCCATAATGTACCAAGCTGTAAACAAATATAAGGACCTGTATGAAGGAATAGCTCAGAAATTTTGAGGAAAAAAACGCTAATTTGTTGGTATCTAGCTAGCTAGATGAGGAAGTATGAGGAAGTATCTGTTAATTCAATGACTAGCTAGCTGTCAGTTAGCTTAATTTAGCCTTAAAACTGTAAACAGAAACAGCTAGCCTGGCTATGCCCACAAGTTACAGACTCCAAATGCTCGCAACCACAAAAACCCACCAATTAAATGTATTCTCCCTTATTTATTACCTAAACTGGAAGTATGAAGAAGACAGTTCAGGTCTTAACCGCCTTAAGTGCCCCAACTGGTCTGTTGCAAGGCAACTAGCGGTTTTCAGGAAGCTAACTGCGAAGCTAAGCTAACTGAAATGAGAGTGATGTTAGTTTTCTCATATGACTTGTTATACACGGTTATACTGCAAAAAAAACTAACAGTATGTTTCACTTGAAGTTGCTGCAAAACTCAGCTAAAAACGAAAGCAAGAGTGCTAAATACAGCTAAAGCGTGCACATGAATTAGCCAAAGCTAGCATAGGCAAAAACTAAAAACCTTTTAGTTAGCTGTCAGCTTTGTTTAGCATAAAGAATGGAAACAGAAACAGCTAGCCTGGCTCTATCCACAAGTTGCAGACTTCAGAAGCTCAAAATATCACAAAAACCCCACTAATTAAACATATTCTCCCTTATTTATGATCTAAATTGGAAGTATGAAGAAGACAGTTCGGGCCTTAAACGCCTTAAGTGCCCCAACAGGTCGTGTTGCAAGGCAACTAGCGGTTTTCAGAGAAGCTAACTGCTAAGCTAAGCTAACTGAAATGAGAGTGATGTTAATTTTCTCCTGTTCCTCTTGTTACACACGGTTTTACTGCTTTAAAAAAAACAGTATGTTTCCCTTGCAGTTGCTGCAAAACTCGGCTAAAAACGAAAGCAAGAATACCAAATACAGCTAAAGTGTGCGCATGAATTAGCCACAGCTAGCGTAGGCAAAAACTAAATAGCTTTTAGTTAACATTTAGCTTTGTTTAGCATAAAGACTGGAAACAGAAACAGCTAGCCTGGCTCTATCCACAAGTTGCAGACTCCAGAAGCTCAAAATACCACAAAAATACCACCAATTAAACTATTCTCCCTTATTTATTACCTAAATTGTAAGTATGAACAAGACAGATCACCCTTGCCAGGCAACTAGCATTTTTCCATAAAGCTAACTACTAAGCTAAGCTAACTGAAATGAGATGAGTGTTAATTTTCTCAGCTAACTCTTGTTATACACAATTTCAATGCTTAAAAACAGCATGTTTTATTTGCAGTTGCTGCAAAACCCAGCTAAAATTAAGTGGTTAAAGAAAAGAGCCAAATCCAACTAAAAGGTGTGAATGAGATAGCCACACCTAGCTTTGGCATTTAAAAAAAAAAATAGCAGTTAGCTTAGTTTAGCATAATGACTGGAAACACAAACGTCTAGTCTGGCTCTGTCTACAAGTCGCAGACTCCAAAATCTCCAAAATCACAAAAACTCCAGTCCTCTCCCCTATTTATTATCTAAATTTGAAGTCTGAAGAACCACGGTTTGCCCTTTAACCACCATCATGGTCCAGAAAACCAGACACACCATCTCTCCCAAAGTGTGCTGTACAAACATGTTGTTGTCTTTATAGAAGTGAACTGATAATATTCCTGTCAGCTTTAAGGAAGTGAAGAAGTAAAAGTGATGATGATTTCTGAGAAAATGTTTACCCAGTAAGACGCTGGCAGTGATCCACATGGGTGTTTAAACCTGCTTGAGAACATTCTGCAGAATCCAGAAACTGATGCTCGTTTCGCTTTCTACAAAGAAGGGTGTTGGCATTTGGCAATCACATTTTACTCATGGAAATACACGGCTGCACTCAGTAAGTTGAGCACATTTTGAGTTTGTACATGTACAGTCAACATCTTCAATATTTTGACAACTAAAAAAATTGATGGAGAGCTGATGAAATGGTCATCCTTCCAGCAGGTTCTCCATCTCTGCAGAGGACCTCCGAAACCATGTTAGAGGGACTGTTGGGTTCTTGGTCAGAATCAGAATCAGAATCAGAAGGTTTTATTGCCAAGTAGGTTTTCACAAACAAGGTATTTGACTAAGTGTTTTAGTGCAGTGAAACTGTGACATATAGTTAAAAAGTGTTGCCAGTCATAGCAAAAAAACTTCGAAATAACATTTAATAACGTGTTTCACACTGATCGTGCCCTTTGCCCTTTCGGGCTCGGGCCCTAATTAAAGCTGCAAGCAGCGTTTGATGGGCCCTCGCACCCCCACGCATGTCGGGAGGTGGCGCACGTCGAGGTGTGGTGCTTGTCAATGTGTGCTCTACATGTGTACCAAATGTCATGTTTGTAGGACAATCCAGTGATTTTATAGGAACTTTGGAAAATTTCTAGGGGGTGCTGTGGCGCCATTGGGAAAGTCCAAGTACGTAAATCTGTTAGACTCAGCCTGCTGTACATGTGTACCAAATTTCATGCTTGTAGCAGAAACCAGTGAGTTTATATGAATTTTTGAAAATCTGTAGGTGGCGCTGTGAAGCCATTAGGAAACTGCAAGCACACGTATCGATTCATCTCCGCCTGCTGAACACATGTACCAAATTTCATGTTTGTAGGACAAACCAGTGATTTTATCGGAACTTTTGAAAATTCCTAGGGGGCACTGTGGAGCTGTTTGGCCATGCCCAAGTGTTGAGGGGTAGTCTGTCATCAAGCATGTAAAGTTTCATTCACATCTGATCATGTGCAGTGAAGTTATGATGAGCATTTAATTTTTCATGGCAAAACGCTCAAAATAGCCACCCTGTCAAGCCCACACCGTGTGACGCAGCCACAAGATTTTAATAACTTTTCATCCTGAAGGGGTCAAGATGCCACACAGCCAATTTCATCAAGATCGGACAAAAATCCTGGGAGGATTTCGTTAAATTCAAATGCCTCCACAAGACCTTGTCTAGGGGGCGCTGTGGAGCCGTTTGGAATTTCGAGTGTGCAAATCTGTTGGTCTCCGGATACTGTACGTGTGTACCAAATTTCATGTTTGTACGATAAAGCAGTGATTTTATATGAGTTTTTGAGCATGTTTAAGGGGTCAAATTGGGGTTCAAATGGGCGTAAGAAAAAGAAACCGCCAAAGAAAGAAACAGAGCAAAAACAATAGGGTCCCTGATCGCTGTCCATTGCCCTTTCGGGCTCGGGCCCTAATAATGATGAGCTAACATCTTGGTAAATTAGTTTATTAACCCACACAGATAAGGTGATGGATAAGGTTTATGTTTTATATTTAGTCAAGGCAAATGAAAACAGGCGTATTTGTTCATAGTTGAAATTTAAACTTAGCGTACATTAGCTTCTTTTAAGTCACAAATTTAAATTACATTTAAAATTATATTAATTTTACATAATTTGTTAACAAATGGCAGATTAAAGGCATTTAGTTTTTTGATGCTTTGTTTTTTGCTCATATTCCCTAAAGTTTTCACATTATATTGCTGGGTCTAAACTGTAATATTTAATGAACTCTTATAGATGTATGTAATAAATAATACTCTAGGGTCTTCACCTTAATATTTAACCTTGTTAGATAAATTTGTAACACCAATCACATTTCTCCATTTTGGCTCCATGGCTGTTGCTTTAAATGTATCATGGTGACTCAACTTATATTGAAATATTACATTTTTGAGTCTGTAGTCTTTTTTGTTTTAACTTTATTATGTTGCCTACTGGTTATCCTGCTTTTGTTCTGTCTGTTAAAGCACTTGCAAACCCTTGTTTTTAAAAGTGCTGTGTAAATTATCATTATCATTACTATTACTATCCAAGTACAGAAGCAGAATTTTTTGTGCTGCTCATCCTGGTTCTTGTGTGTGTGTTGAGGGCAGCCAGTGCATCAGCGGCTTGGCACTTGTTTTTCATGTTAACGGCATTTGGTATTTGTATTGTAAATGTCTGTTGTATGCTGTATATGTGAACTGTGCAAATTGGTGGCAAATGAGTTTCCCCTTCAGGGATTAATAAAAATATCTTATCTTAAATATGATATATCTCAACAATGTAATTTCTCCAGTTTTAGACACATTTTCCTTTTAAAACTCTCAAAACCACATAATGTCGACTAATAACTGTCCTCATTCACATAATATGATGCAAATGTGTGGAGCCAATCAGCCTGTGGAGCGTTTGCACTCTGAAGGCCTTGACTTTTGTTTGCAGCTAAACTATATTTAATTCTCAGAAAACATACAGAGCACACAAACATCCATTGTTCCTCGTTCCTGCTGAGACTTTTGAACTTTCAAGGACCTACAAGAACAGTTTGTATGCTGTTTTCCCACATTTCCGGACCTTTGTATTAACCTGTTTGTTCTCTCTAACCGTCCAGTGGGATGAATATTTTAGGAGTGTGAAGAGGTGTGAACCTTCACACATATTCAGTGACACCTGCACCAACACACCGTCTCTTTCCAGTTGGAGGTTTGTTTGTTTTTAAAAAGGCTGATACTCGCATTTGGCATCACTATAATTTACTGTCAGACTACTTCCTTTTGCAGAATAAGACCAGGTGCTGTTGGGTCACGTGGTGTTGCTGCTGTAATCAGCTACAAGCAAGAGATTTAGTTAAGTATGTGCTTGCCACAGGGTACCAGAGGACTAATTTAATGCATGCAAAGCTCCTTTTTCCCCCCATTTTATGTACTTCCCAATAAACAAGTGTGTTTTAAGTGGTGTCCAGGAACCTATACTTGAAGCAGTCAAAGCAGGAGTATACAGAACTGCTGCAGAATTAGTCACTGTGTAGGATTTCTAGTAACAACTACACTGGCAAACATGATAAAGTATGCAATAACAACAGGAATATTGTAATATAACGTAATAATGGATGCAACTGGAATAATGACATCCATACTAAGTGGTCCTTGAAAATCCCCAAATGGTCACTATTATAGTAATTTTATCTGTTTGCTCGGGCACATCACAGAGCAGATGTGATTTAAACTGGACATTAATGGTAGATACTAACCTATCAAATGGACGCCACAAGGCCTCGTATAAATCTAAATCATTATGTTGCCGACCGGCATCGATTGGAAGTAGGAGCTGTACCTGCAGCTACTACACGTATCGAGTTTCTCCGATACAGAAATGACCCCGAAGCTCCCAACGAGACGAGCTGGGAGGCTTCAAAACAGAGATCGTAATGTAGATAAAAGTCCTGTCTGACAGCTTGATGGGATCTGAAAGAAACTGACCAAACACACAATCAAACAGCTGACAGTAAAACATCTGCAGTGCACTAAATAAAATGTGTCAGAACTTTATGTCCATTTGGTTTCTCTTCATAGAGCTTCCTTCACTGAATCATTTTCTTTAAAAAAAAAAATCTTATTATAGTGAGGTAACTCGTTCTTTCAGCCTTTATTCCTCTCTTTTGCCTTTCACATATTCAACTAGATTCTCTCTTCCGTTTTCAAAACACCTCAGATTTCTCAGCTCAGGGTAACTTCGGATCTCAAGATGTAACACGACATTAGGGATGAATGTTTCTTAAATAAAATAAAAAAGAAGCATATTATACTACATGGAACTCCGGTATTATTTTACATTTTGGGATTCAGGGATTGTTGCGTCCACGTTTGTTACAGAAACCCTGAATTTCAACACACTGACACAAAAAGGGGCTGTGGTGGCCTAGTGGTTTGTGGCCTGGTGGGTCGCCGGTTTGAGTGGCAAGAGGTTGAGGGGGGAAAGTGAGAGCGACCACTTGTCCCAGTCACCACCACTGTGGGCCCTTGAGCAAGGCCCTTAACCCCTGACTGCTCCCCGGGCGCTGCACCGCGGCAGCCCACTGCTCCTAGTATGTATAGTTAAGGTTAACTTTGAATAGGATGGGTCAAATGCAGAGAAGGAGTTTCCCCAAGGGGATTATTATTATTATTAAATTGAACTAAAGCTTTACTTCAAAAACTTGGATCACAAATCAAAATGCAGTATCTGTCAGAAAAATCAGCAAGTAGATATTTTCTTCAAATCAGTCAGGCCTAATATTTACAATAAAGAACATTAACTTCCTGCCAGGAAAGTTGTGATGCACAGAAACTTAATGCCTAAATTAACACTTGATGATACTGGTGATGCTTATTCTGGCTCTAGTTGTCTTCAAATTCAATCTACCAGGCGCCTAAATTAAAAAGCGACGACGAACCACAGTCAAAAATGTCAGTTGCATTTGACCCAGGTCAAGTTGTGACGCAAGAGTTCAGGAAATCAGCTGTTATGTACAGAAAAGCTCTTTGTGTTTCCTCTGAGGTTTTGTGCAGTCCTTGGCTTCTCTCAGTTTGACACGTTTCCAAAACACCTCAAGTTGGGTTTAACTACTAAATAAATTAAAAAGAAACAGCAGCTTTTCTTTCACAAGGATCCAAAGCTCTTACTCCCTAAATCACTGCTGATTATCTTGCTGAAAAATCACCACGGAGGCACCAAGACTGCTGGGTTTTAACATTTAAATGTCAGCTGGAGTGGCTTTGTTGTGCTGAAATTCACCTCCCACTGTGTGTTTATGGCTGAACTCCAAACATTCTGGATAAGCCAGATGTCCTGCAACCTGCAGGTTAGATTTCCCTAGAAAAAAGCTGCACAGGGAACCTCTTGGCACTGCGAAACAAAATGCCAGCGTTTGAAATGATAAATACTGTGGGTAGTGTCTTATCTGCACTGTACAGATTGGAGTGTGGTGAAAAATGCTCTTCGTAGGATCGTTTGCTGGGCTTTACCTGCTCTCAGTTTGTTTGTGGAGGATTTTGTGAAAAGTATGTTTGATTTTCAGGAAAGTAGAGCTGCAACAGTACAATATATCAGTGGTTCTCAACTGGTCCAGCCTCAGGACCCAATATGTCTCTATTTATAACAGTCACGACCCAAATTTTTGAAGTTTGCTGTTTAAATTAAGGTTTAATTAAGGTTTATCTGGGTGTAGTCTCAATGCATTTTGATACAACTTGGGAAAATGTTGGCTTATTTTTTGCTCATTTTGGTATATTTGGACACTTTTGTCAAGTTTTGGACATATTTTGTCCCATTCTGACAGATTCTGAGCACATTTTAGTTTATTTTTGGCACGTTTTATCATAAATGTCTCCAATAAGCTGGTAGAGCCAAATCTAGACGTTAATAGTAGACAACTACTGGTGTCACCACCACTAAATATCCTGCTATTGAAAGCAAACTGTGTCATAAGAAACACGTCCTTTAAAATAAAAGACCCATTAGTCGAGAACCACTGCAATAAAGAACATTAATGAGCAACTATGCGGAATAAATTTCCAGAAAAATGTAGAAATGCTTCTTAAATGTGATGATTTTCTTCTTTTATTTGTCATATATGGCAGTAAATTAGATATTTTTTGGGCTTTGGATTCGGAAAAACTAGAAAAGCACTCGGAGAGCGCAGACCTCCGCCAAGCAGGTCCGAATAGCAATTTCTGTGCTCCGGATATTCGGGTCCAATTCATGATGAATATGCTTCGGGGGGAGGGGGTGGGGGCACCAAAATGTAATCACCTGTTCCTTGTCCCATTATCAACATTTCCTGAAAATTTCATCAAAATCCGTTCATAACTTTTCAAGTTATCTTGCTAACAAACAGACAAACGCTGCTGCTTCGCTTGGCGGAGGTAATAATGATATAATGAAGGGTGGGACAAAATATCAATACAGTGATATATCGTCGTCCCTCCTCGTGCGATATGAGTATTGATACGCTGGCGCCAAATATGGATCCTTTAATTAATATAATAAAGCGCTCTAAACCCCTTCCAGATCCCCCTGCCAGCTGCCATTTCCCCAGCGTCACTACTTAATGACTCCTCACGGTGGCGTTTATCACATGAATGAGGGAGACTTGAGGGGAATGAACTGGCCCAAGAAGAGTTTGTACAGGTATAATGGAGGACAGCAACGCTACCGTAAGAGACGCCCCATCCACGTTGAAGTCCAAAGTGTGGACCCATTTGGGGCTTTGGCAACATGGAGGGAATAAGCTGGACAAAGACTATGCCCTATGCAAGAACTGCCTCGCTAAAGTAAACAGGCAAAACCTCGAACATGCAAACCCACCTGCAACGCCACCATCCTGAACTCCTCTGATGCAGCAAACGTTTAAGGTCAGCCTGCTGTATCGTGATAGTATCGGTATCATGAGCCATGTAACGTGTATCGTATCGTGAGGTACCCTGTGATTCCCACCCCTATCCTTTAATGTTGACAGGCTGTTATTAGTTGTGTACAACCAGATCCCATAGTAATGTGGCAGGACATTGCTTGGGACCAGAGAGTGATGG
>OMNN01100600.1:2045-17677 GCA_900302755.1 Chromis chromis | reverse complement strand
GAGGCGTTGCGCTTTACAGCCAATATGGTGTCATTACGGTAATTTCATTCGTGCCCCCCCAGGAATCCACTGGATGAAATTGCCGTAAAATTACCGTAACTCTTATAATAGGCAGTAAATCGTAAATAACTACTAGATATTGAAAGTTTCTTCGGAAAAAATGGGCACCAGCATTCACAGGACATTTTCTTACATTGTTGTAATCAAAATAAGAAAAAAAGACGAGGTGGATATTTTGAGGCTCAGGTCTTAAAGGGTTAAAGTCCTGTGTTTAATGCCTCCATCACCCTGTCAGCCTTCTTATGTGGACTTTGTTCCTATTGTTTGACCTTGTGTGTCATGTAACATGAAAATGCAGGACAATACAAACGAATAGGCCACTGCAGCTATTTAACATTTCGCTGTGAGACTGCTTTCACAACCATGTCAAAGCTCACGTTTCACTCATGATCCAAAGCACATTTTTTCAGATTCGAGTATTTTTTCTTCTGTTTTATGGTTGTAACTGCAGGGCTGGGCTTCCAAAACGCTTACCTTTTACTCAATACTGTGCCTGAGGGCCTCTTGTGCAGACACACTGTAAGAAGTAGAAGCATTTTCCAGCACATAAAAGAAAAAATGTCATGTTTCAGTTTATTTGGCGATGTGTGAGCTGTACTAGACAGCAATGCTATGCTAATGCCAGACTCATTTTACTTCTCTGTTCCTTATTTTTGGTCCTCTGCATTACTTTTTTTTTTTGTTCTAACTGGGTTTCACCTCCACTGTTACATCCTGTGTTGTGTATGTGTCGATGCGTACGAACTACAACTGAAACACCCTCACGAAAAATGACTTTACATCTCTTTTTTTAAGCTAAGTTGACTTTTGTTTATGCCGTTTGTGCTGAAATCTCTCGTTGTCAAAGTCTGTCTGCCACTGTGGCGTTTCATTTCTCCATCAGCGGGAGTGGTGCTAGTTCATCATGCTGCATGGAAAAGTGCAATACAGGTTCAGCCGGGATGCAGAGACAGAAAACAGGGCAGTGGGAATGGATTTGTTATGTACCTGCTGACGTACTACCAGGTGCTAAAGCAACTGTAGAACTATATTAAAAGTCAGACTGGTGGCATTCTGCGCTCGTGGTTAAAGTTATATGTAACCGCGAGGACGACTCTGCCAGCTCTATTAGTAATTCATCATCTTTTTCTTCCCGATGTGACGGATAAGTGCAGCAAGCTGGGTCAAACTTTTCTTAGTCTAAAAGCTTAAAAGTCACTGGGAATGGAAACTTTCCCTTTCAGCCTCTGACTAAAGCATGTGATAACTATTCATGCTGTGAGCCGTGGATTTTTTTCCCTCCATACAACACAATCTGTCAAAGCTTTATCTCTGTTCTGTGTAGCCAATCGAACGGCTAATCAGCCCATCTACCCAAGAAGACTTTGTTCTAAAGTTCATGCTGCTGAGATATCTCGAAGCCGTACGTACAATCCACCTCTGTGATAGTGTGAATGATTGGTACAAATGTTATAAGGGCATGATTTGCTCTAGCCTCCAGAATGGCTCTTATTTGATCTGCTAAGTGCTTTTGCAAGGAGACGGCGTCGGGCGAGGATTTTTATGACTCATGGCAACCCCGGCTGTCATCTGTATGCAGAGTTCAGCACTTCCTGTATCGGAGGGGAAGAAGTGCCATCAAAAGGTCGCCCTAGAAACATCCCTCTGTGACAATGACAACGGAAGATGGTATTAACAGGCTGCTTCGGGTCCGCCTCTCAAATTTAGAGGTGACGCCTGTGACCCGAATCGGCAATTCAGCTGTTCTGGAAGCAATTGTCATGAAAAAAAAAAAAAAGAGAAAAAAAAAATTAGCTGATAATAGCAGAGAAAGTATGAAGTTCAGAAAGAGTTCATTTCTTTTGTGTATTCATTCTCGTCTAATTTGGCAGAGCTCAGCTATCGCAAAGGGAAACTCAGGCAAGAGGAAATGCTGCGATACGGAGTGAATAATATTTCACCTTTTTTTTTTCCAAGCGATTTCACACCCTCATAAATGCACACCTGATCACATTTACAAAATGTGTACAGAGAACACTAACACGGGCTGTGAAAACCCATCATGTAAATATTATGCGCTACATATATGACCTCTGTGTTTCCTCTTATTGCCCAGTGGGACAACATAAAAATACATGAAGATGGAGAAGGGGCTCCATCCATAACCCAATGGACAGTGGTTCCAGGCACAGCGCAGGCCTTAACTAGCTGGCTGTTGTATACTCATGGGCAGGCAGGCTGAAATATGAGGGCTGAGGACATGAGGTCTTCCCAGAATGCTAAACTCGCTCCCTCTCCCCCTCTATATCTCTCACCCGCTCTCTCTCTTTCTCCCCCCACTGTGCCCTGCAACCAATCTGACGCCTAATTAATCCTGAAGGTCTTTTGTTCCGCTGAGGTTTTTCTCTCTTTCCCCCCACTGCACTCCATCCATCCTCGATTCCCTCTCTCCTACCACAGCCTGCCTCTCATCCTTCCCCCTGCCAGCCTGGGTTTTGCCCCTCCTTCTCCCACACAGTCATACATATACCTCATTCCTGCCTCTCCCATTTTGTCTCCCCCAAGAGAGGCACAATGCAGTCCCTGAGAGCGGGACACAGGTAACAGATGTTTTGCTTTTCCTTTTTTTTTTTTTTTTGCATATTTGGGGTAATTTAAGTCAAGAAAAAAAATGTATGACTGTTGTTACATTTATTCCCAGTGTTCCACTAATTATGCCCATACGAAACTCTTTCACGGTTTTATTTATGAAGGTGTGCAGCAATGTTGAGACAGTGATAAACTGCAAAATGACAGCAAGCAGCAGACTAATATAAATATGTGTTTTCACAATAGCAGTGCTAAAGAGCTTAGGGAATGCACTTACTGTATGTGCTTCCTTGTCATGTGTTAGATGAGAATACTGACACCACCCTCATGTCAGTATGCTAAATATGTAGCTACAATCAGCAGCTGGTTAGCTTAGCATAAAGGCTATAAACTGGGATGAACAGCTAGCCTGGCTATGTCTAAAGTACAAAAAGTGTAAATACACCCATTCACCATTTTCTGTGGTGTTATGGGTCAGACTGTTTGCTGGACAGGAAGAGTAGCAAAAACTCCTGGAAGTCACTGCACCAGGCTAGGAAAGAGATTAGCATGGCCTAACCGCCTTGTGGATGCCTGATCCCGTCAGACCTTGGAAGCTAAGCAGGGTAGGGCCTGGTCAGTACCTGGATGGGAGACTGTGAGGGAACACCAGGAAGCCTGGGTGAATGCAGTGTGAGAGTGAGTGGTCGGAGGGGCCGATGGCACAGATTGGCAGCCTCGCTTCTGTCAGTCTACCCCAGGGCAGCTGTGGCTACAGACGTAGGTTACCACCATCAAGTATGGGAGTGAATGAATAATGCAATGTAAAGCGTCTTTGAGTGTCCAAAAGACAGAAAAGCGCTATATAAAACCAATGCATTATTATATTATTATTATGTGGGCAGAGAAAGGCTAGCAGTTACAGCCTGTTGACAGTCTTTCTGCTAAGCTAAGCTAATCATCTTGATGTGCCTTCACATTTAGTGTACAGACAATCATCTCATCTAACTAAGCAATGTCCCACAATGCTGAATTAACCTTGTGAACCCCAAACATAGTCTGGGCACTTTTTGTTTGTGTGGTTTCATTTTTCACTGCAAAATAAAGTCCTGCGCCTCGATGGAAACAACACAACCATCTCTATAAGCAGAAAGAAATCCAGAATAACTTTTGTGCTGTGCTGTTTTTGTTTGTTTGTTTTTTTAATGTCATTGAACATGCTTTTGGGGGGCTGCACGGTGGCTCGGTTGTTAGCACCATCGCCTCACAGCTAGAAGATCCCCAGTTTGCATCCCGGTTAGGACGCCTGGGATCTTTCTGTGTGGAGTTTGCATGTTCTCCCTGTGCAGGGTGGGTTCTCACCAGGTTCTCCAGTTTCCTCCCACAGTCCAAAAACATGCTGAGGTTAATTGACTTTTCTTTTAAGATATATAGATAATGTATAGATAATGGATGGATGCTTTTAGGGTGCAGTTGGATGATTAAGACGTCTGGCCCCGTGCACACTGTGTTTATTGTTAATAAATTGTTGTGTAGTTTAATTTGCTCCTTATAATATACTAAAAATAGATATTTGTGTCTTTTAAACTTCAAAGAAACTAGTTGGAATCAGTATATTATCAGGTATTGCCAGACTAATGCACAGGTGAGTATTTTAACATAAGAGCCAGAGACAAACAGCCCTGCTCTTAGTCCATCCCTTACTCAAGCAGAGCATATCAACAGCATTAGATATGTTGCCCCAGCTATGGTACTGAGGGGGTAAACCGCTTGGGGATACATCGATAGAGGTTTGGGAAGCCCACAGGGTCCCAGGGATCAGCCAGGCGTGTGACTAGGTGGAGAGGGACGATCACTACCAAGGGATGTCTTTTTCTGCGTGTTGATGTAGCATGACAGGACTGATGTTTTGGACATTTTGTTTTGAGGATACAATGTGTCCTCAAGGCTGATTATTATTTTGTAAAAACACAAATTAGTCAGTAATAAATTCAGAAGGCCCTGAAACATCAACATCATGTTTGTAGACTAACTGTGATATCTAGATCAACTCATTTATGAACAGAAGGCGAGCTGCTGTAATATTTTTTTAAAAACTGCACGCGTAATGCAAATATGATAATGGATTAATATCTGTATAAATAAATCATAGCTCATTGCTTCTCTGCTGATACATATTTTTTCCTTCCTCCTCCTCTATCTGCCTCTGCGTTACATTGCTGGATGTAGTACAAATTATTCAAATTTAACAGTGGTTATCTCCAACATGTACTAGGGAGCACCCACTGTCAGTAGAAACTTGACTTCCAGGTCTTCTTTCAACCAGTGTTTAAAGAAGTATTCACATCATTTACTTTATTAGAAGCAAAGGTATCGAATTTATTAAACATGTATCATCAGAGAAAAGAAATAGAAGTATTCAGTGTAGTAAAATGGCCCCAGTGACTGCAACACAATCATATATCATTAGATTATTATAATTAATGCATTCAAGTGTAATTTTTATTTTTGATTAATCTCCTGATTCCTAATTCTTGATTAATTGATTATTTGGTTTGTATAAATAAATGAAGCGCCTAACATCCTGAGCTCACATTGACACCTTAAGAAGGTCTGCTTTGGCCAAACCTTAAACTTAAAAAGGAAAAGCAGCAGTTTTTCATAGTTAAGGGGCTGTAATGATGAAATATTTTGTATTGTGGCATAAAAATAACTTTCAATGAGTTTCTCTCTTTGTTTTGAGGATTATATTTTTTCAGGCTCTTTTGCTTTAATTAGATACAAACAGCTAAAGAGAGAGAGAGAGAAAGTACAGAGGGGGGATGACATGCTGCCTGGAATCAACCCCGGGCCCCTGCAGTAAGGACTCAGTCTACATGGTGCTAATTTTGCTACCCAGTTACAATTGAGACATTACAGCTCTGCTTGCATATTCTTCTTGCTCTTCATGTATTTTTGTTTGCAAAAATCTTCACCAAAGGTCCCAGATAAATGTAGTGCAGTAAAAAGCAGACCATTCCTTCATGAAATGTAAGAAAGTAAAAGTATAAAATGGCATAAAAATGAAAGTAAAGTACCTCAAATGTGTACCCAAGTGCAGTACTACAGTAAACCTTACTACAGGTGAATTACAGCATACCATACATTGTAAAACTACTCTGCACTACACAATGGTAAGCTGTAATATTCAGCTATACATGATAAAACTAAACTGATTCTTAAGAATAATAATGATACGTAAAGTCCCATATTATCGCAAGTTGACAGGATTGGTTTCTTAGGTTTGTTACATATAAAATCCCAGAAGTCACAATCTGTGTTTTTGAGACTGTCATTGGTGCACGGCAGTTCTGAGGTAGAATTACTCTACCCTGCTGTTCACTTGTTGTGTTTTGTGCTCATGATGTGTTTTCTAGCATGGAAAAAAACACTATAATTACATGTTAACACAGTCAAACAACTTGATTTTCCCCAAAGAGGATCTTTAGATGTTAAGTTAAATGTATAACAAGAGTTAATTTGAGACATACAAGGACAGACAAGAAAACAACAACACAAGAGTTGTGATGTTGTTGTTTGTATTCACTGTGATCTCTAAGGTTTTGACGTGCAGATGTTGAGAAAGAGGCTGTAAACTCCACGTATCCTACCTCTGACGAAAATGATCAGATGAGTGTCTTGTGGTTTATTTATTCCTGCTTTCGCACGCTAGCTGGAGCCGACATGATGCCTGTGTTTGACAAGCTAACTTTAGCCACAATAAATTAGATCCTGAGAATGTCCTTAGAGAATAAACTAGACTTGTGTTTGCCGCCAAGACCTGTAGACAGGAGCTACATTTAGTTGCAAATTCCTCTGGTAGAAATGCAGGTAGAGTTCCTCAAATGGTTCTTGGTCTGACCCTAACCCTGTTTCTGTGATGGAACAGCTCTATAAAATACCAGGACATCATTTAGAGGATATTAAAGATGGTTAAATGCGACAAACAACCATCCAAACAGCTCCATGTAAAATAGAAAGATGAGTTTTAAAGCGATCCCGTGGTCCCACATTTGTGTATCTGCTGACTGTATGTGACCCCACGTGAACAATCAGGTCTCCCAGCTGCGATGGAGCTGATGTTGGGTGCGCACACGTCTCCATTCAGCTCCTATGACAGAACGGTCCACTGCTCCAGGCTGGAAGGTCATTTAAAGGCCAGACATCCAGACCTCTCCTCTCCTCCTCCCCCCCTTCCTCCCCTCTCTCCTGCCTGAGAGCCAGAGATAAACCTACACATGCCAGCCACACAGGACCAATAGTCGTGATTTATCGGAAGCCATTTGCTACCTGAACGCCTATGAAATTGTAATGAACTTGATTATGCTTTTAATGAAGTGTGAGAGGTTCTTCAGAAATGATTATAGCCATGCTCTGGCTCACAGCTAGGGGCTGCGGAGGGGAGGAGGAAGAGAGAAGGAACGGGAGGACTGTCATGAAGAATGAAGACTTAGTAGCAGCGAGTCAGGTTGGTGTCGGGCGAGCAGAGGTGCAGACAGCAGCGCCACGCTTCTTTGGAATAGATTACAGAGGCGTTTTACTCTATGTGCTAGGTGACTTGACCCAACCAACCCCATTTCAATTCCTCCCTGCTAAGGGATTTTCCCCCCTCAAAGCCGCATGCTGACGCGGTACATTAGATTGAACAGCCAGCAGCCTCATAGGTCATATTTTGCATACATATTAGACAGATGAGGATGATTCTAACCTTTCCATGTACAGGGTGCTCCCATTCAGACGGGGGAAACATTATTGTTTGGTAATTTCACACACAAGTCTCCACTCTCCCTCGCTGCTTTTTCTTTTAAATACCAAATGATGAGCCAAGTGGTTGGTAAAAGGGCACGGTGACAGTCCAGACGCAAAACAGCAGCTTTTCGCTCTCATTACTTTTGCACATAAGTGACAAATTGTAATGAGATACTCTATGGATGCACATAAGGGATTCCCATGTTGCTCTCATTTACAGGGGTCAGAGCTCCAGGATTAGTTTTAAAACACAACAAGACCTGCTGTTCCCTGAAACATAATTCATGATTATTACAACTTGGGTCTCATTTGCATAGTTTTAGCTATTATTTCAGCTGATAGTACTGTAGTCTGCAGAGTAATTACAGAGGTCTGGGGACATGGTAGCATCTCCAGGGCCGCAACTAATGATTAGTTTCATTATCCATTATTCTACAGATTACTTTCTCAATTAGTAGATTAATTATTTCTACCACAAAACATCCAGAAATAGTAAAAAATGCTCATCACAATGCCATAAGGCCCAAATATGATGTCTTCATATTCCTCGTTTTGTCTGTTAACACCCTCAAAAATTACATTTATAATGACAGAAAACAGAAATCCAGGCATTCTGTGTTTCATCCAAAAGATTAAAAACACATGTCATGGCAGAGACCATCATCTTAGATCAGAATGTATTTTCTATTTGATCCACTGCACCCAGAGAGTCCTAATGAGGAGCTGTCTTTAATGTGTTTTTTGGAATGGCTTACGGTTATCCATCTGCTAATTAATAGAAGTCAGCCTCCCCCTCCTACTGTCGCTTTACATTTCTGATGTATAAATGCATTCTGGGATCTTTACAGGTCATTTATGTGTATTTTTGTGCTGCTGTTTCTAGAATGGTCTCTAAGTTGTGCCGCGATATTTAACGTTTTGCACATTAAATAAACTCTGTCAATCAGAGGAGGCTGTTCTACAGTCTGCTTTTGGCTAGTCGAAGTTGGCACCTTACCTCTTGAACCCTTAAAGCAGTGGTTCTCAACTGGTCCAGCCTTAGGACCCACTATTTCTCTATTAGTAACAGTCGCGACGCACATTTTTGAAGTTTGCTGTTCCTGTTAATAAATTAAGGTTTATCTGGGTGTATTCTCAATGCATTTTGATACAGCTTGGGAAAATTTTGGCTTATTTTTTGCTCATTTTGGTATATTTGGACACACCAAGTTTTGAGCATATTATGTCCCATTTTGACAGATTCTGAGCACATGTTGGTTTATTTTTGGCACATTTTAGCATAAATTTCTCCAATAAGCTGGTAGAGCCACATCTAGAGGTTAATAGTGGGCAACTACTGGTGTCACCACCACTAAATGTCCTGCTATTGAAAGCAAATCATGTCATAAGAAACACGTCCTTTACAATAAAAGACTTTATACCACTACTTTTTTGGGGGTTCATGCTTCTGCGACCCTCTAAAAATGGCTTTGCGACCCGCTTTTGGGTCCCGACCCACCAGTTGAGAACCACTGCCTTAAAGCATCAAGTGCTTCTTTTATTAAAAGCAAAAAAAAGGAAAATAAAAGAAGCTGAGAATGTTTACAATTTCTTTCTTGAAAAATGACTTAAATAATTTATCAAAGATCTAAACCAAGTGTTCCCAAATGTTTCAGCTCCCAACCCCCAAAAATAATGATGCCAGAGCCTCGCGACCCCCATCATGTACCTTCAGACATGATGGAAGCACATAGATGTTAGTCCTAAACAAACACATGCAAAACAACATTACAAGAGGACACAACAGCCTAACAACCATAACATTATTTTATAGTCTAGTAGCAGAATCTATCAGTCAAAGAAACCCCCATGTATAAACTGTGGTGTTTACATACTACACACACGGTGTATATGAATCCTTTGTAACAATTATGGCTAAAACATGCTGATTTTAATCATTTTTAACATTAGATTTCTGGAAGTCATCCTGTGACCCAACGCTGGAAATCACTGATCGATACAATTGCAGTACTGTTGTCTGTCAGTTAACTGATCGATTAATGGGCTCAGTTCTAACACTTTAACAAAGTCTGAGGGGGCAGGAAACACAAGCCGAGTGAAAGCATCCAAAATATTCAGTAATCCATCATTACCTAAGAAAACTCTGTGTGTAAACAGCATAGAAACATACAATATGGGTTAAAGTTGCACCACTATGTCAGTAAGGTGAGATGAACGTGTACAACTGACAATATGGGTAAAAATAAGTCTGTTTGTTTAAAGGTCCTCTGATGTCATTGATTAAATTGCAATGAAAACTAATCTGCTGTTTCAAGAATGGGCAGATCTGTAAAGTCCCCATCTCTCTCTCCTCCCACTGTTCCACTATTTGCTGCAGCTCAAGCACACCAGCTCACCTATGACTCTGCTCAGTCACTGTAAAACTACTCTCATATTGAAAGAGTTCAACAATACATGTTCAAGCCGGAAACTGATTTGAAAGACTGATGATAGAGAAAGTCGACCCTGCAAGTTGACAGCATTGGTTCATTATGCTTGTTATGTATGAAACTCTGGAAGTCTGGACTTATGGACTTACAAACTCCGGCTCTTCTGGGTAGCAAAGAACTGACAGAAACTATAAAACAGGCAGTAGACCAGATAACGCATTTTACACTGAAAATTTGGGAGGAGACAATTAAGAAATATAAATTACAAATGGAGAGAAAGATATTAAACTGGATATGATGCATATGATCCCAAATTTTTACCAGTTGTACAAGACCTAAGGTTTAAACCATGGACAGAGAAAGGCATCACTGCTCTCTGTACCATTTTTAAAGATGGGAAGTGTATGAGCTTTCAAGAACTGCAAGGGAAATTTGGATTTCTTTATATATTTACAAATCTGAGACTATTGCATGAAAGAGGTTAAAACTGATCCTAAAACTGAACTGAATGGTATAATCCAAATTATTGTAGACTCTTATCAAGAGGATAAATCTAAGATCATCTCAGCTTTTTACAAAGCCTTAGGGGAGAATAGAACAAGTTCTACACTGTACATTAAAAACAAATGGGAATCAGATGATGACTGGTATAAAATCTGTATGACTCAAAGTACTACTACTTGCTCACAGACGTGGAGAGAGTTTGGGTGGAAGAATTTGACTAGATTCTTCATAACTCCACAGATCACCAGCAGACAGCTGAAAACCACACAGCCATGCTGGAGGCAATGCGGTGATCAAGACAGTAACCATTCACATATATTTTTGGAACTGTGCTAAGGTAAAATCTTTCTGGAATATTGTGAACACGATTATAAATGACATAATGGGTTATGCTATCCCTAATAACTGTATTGTAATGTACCTAGGAAACACTGAAAATGCTGTGCAAATAAAAGACAGATATCTGATTAAAATTTATAATAGCTGATAGCTGGTAAAAAAGCCATAACCAGAAACGGGTACAATGTTGAACCTCCAAAGAAAGAGCACTGGTTTGAGATTATCAAGGACATCTATTTGATGGAAAAGTTGACTTATCAGCTGAAGCTCAAAGGACAGACCCATGAGAAGAACTGGCAGAAGTGGACTATTTACACACAAAGTGATGCCAACAAATAACTGGACTATTTGAGAATGACTAAGAAAAATATAGATCGATGAAATGCCCCTGGAAATTTAATTTTTTTAATTTTTTAATTTTTTGTATGTCAAATTATTGCTTTTATTTGTTACATTTATTTGTTAATTGTATGTTCATGAGGTGTGTTTTTGTTTTCCTTTTTTTTTTTTTTTTTTTAATGCAAATAAAAAACAAAGTTTAAAAAAAAAGAAACTCTGGAAGTCTGAATGTCATGCATATACTGTAGTTTCAAGTTGGAACTGCTCAGCCACGGTGTTGACTGCTTATTTCGTCATGATACGAGAAAAAACAAACACCCAATGGACGTGTTAACAAGGTGAAAAGCCTGATTAAAACCTGTCTGATCTGCTGTAGTTGTTTTTGTCTGGACTTCACTGTAACAATGTTCTTACACCTCAGCCCAATGTGTACTAAACTGGAATTATCCTTTGATTTATCTAAAATACTGATACCGAATAAATGACTTGAGCCTGGATGCTGTGAAGTAAGAAATTGTGATAAACATATGTAAAAAAATATGACACCTTGAACGTGTTTCTACATTAACTTCCAGACACCTTTAATTCAGACTGACTCTATAGATAAACGTAGACGTTTTATCAGCCTATTTGCACTGCGTCACTTATGATAACAATCACTGGTGATACAGTGAGAACAGTCTGCTGCTACCGTAGCTGTCACTGTGTGTGTATCCGTCGCCATCACTGTCCACATGCTGAGGCTGTAACACTATCTGCAAGGTCTCCAAAGCTGTTAATCAACTCCTCTCTAATGTGTTGTTCACACTTTCTCTCTCGCTCTCTCTCTCTCTCTCACCCTGAATTGGTGGATTTCTATCTTAGACAGGGTGCTTGGCCGGGCGATCACTGTCGCTAATTTGTTGTGGCAATATTAATTAATGATCAGCCTGTCACAGCTGTTTATATTGAGACAGATTAGAAGTGGGAGAGATTAGACAAAGAAAACAATCTGCGAGAGGCTCAGCGGCTGACAGGGGTCACCTTCACGTGTCTGAAATCATATTCAATTTGCCGTGGCGGAGGAAGGGAAATTACTCCACTTGACCAGACTGTATCCTTCTGTATCTGTGAAGCTTCACATTCAGAGATAACTAAATCAAATCATTTAGAACGGCACTAAACTAAAGGACAATATACAGTCGCATTCGATCCTCGGCTAATATGATGACAAATTAAAATATTCGGTTATACTTTTTATGCAGCCAAAAGACAGATTTGCTTAGTTTTCCATCTGCAGCCTTTTTTCCCCCTCAAACTGTCCATTAACCCTAATTTTCATTCTGCTCTGCCACCAAGCACATTTCCCTATTCAAACGGACTTTAATCCGAGGTGGCAGAGCGCAGCGTCCTGACCACTGACCTCCCTACTGTCCTTCCACATGGACCTGCTGACTCTCCGCCTTCCCACAGCTGCACGCAAGTCTCAGGCTCAGTCGACTTGGCAACACCGCAGTGCGTTGTGACGGCGAGCGGAGATTAAGTGGCCAATCAAGGCCTGAACAGTGGGGTAATCATTCCACTTGGTAAAATGGGTGTCAGGATTACTCCGGCACTTTCTCACTTCACTGTGCAGGCTTTAATAGGGCAAAGACATTTTCTGGTAACTAGAGTGCTGTGGACAGGATTTAAGAACAGCTTGCTACTGACTGATGAATAATAAAGACTAACAGTTACGGTTAGAGGCTGATGGACCCTTGAGGTTGAGTATAGGGACTGCACCAAAATTATTGGGAGAGGAAGCCGGTCAGTAAAAGGGGGAAGTTATTTTAATATTTAGCTTTGAGAGGACAGTTGTTTGACATTTGGGATAGCAATAAAGGGCCTTTTTTGTAAGATGAATCAGAAAAATAAGATCAAAAAGCCACAACATTGTGTGTGCCATGCAGGTTTACGATGTCATTTTCACCCCTGTCTCCTAGAGATTATGGTTATATAGTAGTAATATGGATTATGGATTGCCTAAATAACCAGTCTTGTTATTGAAAATTCCCTTGAAGTGACTACAAAGCTTCTTTCTTATGGTTATATTTTGGCACTAACTTCAATCAGACTGCCTTTGTTGAGTAAATCTAGCCACAGACACGACTCAACACCAGTTTCCAGAAACACTGTGGTACACGGAGTGCTTTATTCAATCAACAAAAGCGAATCTGTGAAAGCAATCCAGAGAGTGACTATGATTGTAATCACAACACAATTGGTAAAACCAGCGAGTACTATTTGAATGTAATCTCAGAAAGACAGGGTTCAAGGCGAGCTGACAATACTGAAAAGCACGAGGCCTTTACGTATATGATGGTTGTAATACACAACACTTATTCAGTAGCACTTTGGTAAGAAATAGAGCAGATATAGTTAAACCATTGTGTAATATTACGAATGCTAGAACGCTTCCTGGACATTAAGTTCTGCAAGTGTGTCAAGCACCGTGTCAAACTGGTGATCCTTCAGCTTGAGTTTCATTTTGGGGAAGAGGACGAAGCCGCAGGAAACCAAATCTGGCGAGGAGGGTGAGTGGGGAGTGACGATTGTGTTGGTGTAGCCAAAAAATGTCGGTGATTTTAATGCAGTGTGAGTGTTGGTGTGGTCATGACGGAGCACCCAGACTGCCGCTGTGCCACAGTTCAGGTCGTTTGTACCAAATGTGCTTCCTCAGATGCCTGAGGATGTTACAGTAGAACTCTTTGTTGAATTCCTCGGCACAACCAATAAGTGTTGAAGAAAGTAACAAGCACCTGATGCACCTCCTTCGGTCTTAGAGACTGAAAGCTCTTTCACTGCAAAAGCTGCTTTTAGATCTCTCGGTCGTAGCTGTATGTCCAACTCCGATCACCAGTGATGATCCTCAACATGAAGGTTGGGTCAACCCGGGCTTGTTGACAGAGATCCTTGCAGACTTTGACGTGGTGCTGCTTCTGCATGTCTACAGTGAAATCGCAAATGTACACCTGCAGTTATTCACAAAAGCGTATGTTCCAACACTCCGATACCTGGTGCTTAACCCTTTAAGTCGTAGTGCGTCATCGGTGACACGTTTGGGTAAGCACACTTTGATCTGCCGTAATTATGTCATGGTTTGCGCCAATATAGTGTCATTACGGTAATTTCATAGTGTCATTACGGTAATTTCATTCTTACTTATGTCATGGTTTGCGCTATCGAAAAAAAAACGAACGGATTCCTGGAGGGGTACGAATGAAATTACCGTAATGACACTATATTGGCTGTAAAAAGCACAACGTCGTTGCGCTTTATAGCCAATATAGTGTCATTATGGTAATTTAATTCGGATACCAACGTCGTTGCACTTTACAGCCAATATAGTGTCATTACAGTAATTTCATAGTGTCATTACGGTAATTTAATTCTTAATTATGTCATGGTTTGCGCTATCGGAAAAAAAAACGAACGGATTCCTGGGGGGGTACAAATGAAATTACCGTAATGACACTATATTGGCTGTAAAGTGCAATGTCGTTGCGCTTTACAGCCAATATAGTGTAATTACGGTAATTTCATTCGTTATTATGTCACAGTTTGCGCTATCGGAAAAAACGAACAGATTCCTGCGGGGGTACGAATGAATTTACCGTAATGACATTATATTGGCTGTAAAGCGCAATGTCGTTGTGCTTTACAGCCAAGATAGTGCCATTACGGTAATTTCATAGTGTCATTACGGTAATTTCATTCGTAATTATGTCATGGTTTGCGCTAAAAAACGAACTGATTCCTGGGGGAGGTACGAATGAAATTACCGTAATGACCATAATGGCAATGTCGTTGCGCTTTACAGCCAAGATAGTGTCATTACAGTAATTTCATAGTGTCATTATGGTAATTTCATAGTGTCATTACGGTAATTTCATTCTTAATTATGTCCCGGTTTGCGCTATCGGAAAAAATCGAACGGATTCCTGGGGGGGGTATGAATGAAATTACCGTAATGACACTATGAAATTACCATAATGACACTATATTGGCTGTAAAGCGCAACGTTTTATTTTTTATTTTATTTTAGTTCAGTTTTGTGTATTTTTTTGTCATTGTTGTGTCATTTTGTGTATGTTGTGTCTTTTTTGTGTATTTTTGTGTCATCGTGTTTTTTTGTGTCATTTTGTGTATTTTGTGTCATTTTTGTCTTTTTTTGTTTTTTTGTGTCATTTTGTGTATTTTGTGTCATTTTTGCGTCTTTTTGTGTCATTTTGTGTATTTTGTGTCCAGAGAATTATTCACTAAGTTTTCCAACAATTTCCAAACTTAAAAGCGTCCCCCACGTAGCTCTGACAGGATGCTGGGATGTCCTTTTGTTCTATTGATGTCTGCCTGTCTGTCCTCCATGTCTGACGTCTGGAACAAACAACCCTCGTGAATATACGTTGACAACTGATGGATTTATGATCACTTTTATAGAGCAGACATGTCATTCCTCTATAGACGTAATGCACTGGAGGAGGAGTGGCACTGTACCAAGATGGCCGCCGCGTAGGAGGAGTGGCACTGTACCAAGATGGCCGCCGCGTAGGAGGAGTGGCACTGTACCAAGATGGCCGCCGCGTAGGAGGAGTGGCACTGTACCAAGAT
>OMNN01100597.1:0-10557 GCA_900302755.1 Chromis chromis | reverse complement strand
CAGGAATCCACTGGATGAAATTACCGTAAAATTACCATAATCCAGTGGATTCCTGGGAGGGCATGAATGAAATGAATTTACCGTAAAATTACCGTAATGACACCATATTGGCTGTAAAGCGCAACAACATTGTCATTACGGTCATTACGGTAATTTCATTCGTGCCCCCTCCAGGAATCCGCTGGATGAAATTACCGTAAAATTACCGTAACTCTTATAATAGGCAGTAAATCGTAAATAACTGCCAGATATTGAAAGTTTCTTCTGAAAAAATGGCCACCAGCACTCACAGGACATTTTCTGACCTTTTTGTAATCAGAATAAGAAAAAAAAAGACCAGGTGGACATTTTGAGGCTCAGGTCTTAAAGGATTAAACAGTGTTTCTTTTTCTCTCACTTAGGCCTTGATTATACTCGGTTGCAGATGTGCACATGGATAACAGTGATAACTACAGATGTGTTGCTATTATACATACAAGTCTGTGGACACAAGTCTGCACAGACTCATGCAGACTGGAAGTTTATGGTCTCAATCACTAGTTTCAAGACTTTTTAAATACAATATGATGTTTATTTTGTAAATGATAGTGCCATTTAGAGTAAAACAGACAATAAAGCAAGGTATGTTTGAGGGCGGGGCTACCTTGTGATTGACACATTGCTACTATTTCATGTGTAGTGTCCTTGAGTTCTCAGTTAGATCCACTCCTCACCAGTCATGTCCAGTTTGAAAACCCTGGCCAGAATTCCAAACTTGAGGCTTCGGGACTCTGCTTCCTCTCCATTATGAGCATATTTAAGAACCATTTAACAGCTTCTAGTTTTAAAGTGAAGTAAAAGTCTACTACTAACACTTGACATGTCAGCCGGTCGTTGGTTAGAAATGAGCAGCCTGCTTTTGTTTATGTCTGAGTGAACCCAGTGACCGTTTTTATAACTACTGCTACTTTTTGAACCATCACCACAGGGAATTGCATTTAGTTGATAATAGCGTATTCTCACACTAGAACGGAGGTGTGTGGGGCTTAGCAAACAGTCAACACCTTGCACATGGTAGATATTAGTTTTAAAGTACTTTCTATTTCTTCTGGTACACAGTAATATAGCAACACTCTCAGGTCTGAATGCGTTTTGCTTAGCAGCATCTGTTAAATCATTGCAGTTCTTAAGTATTAGCATTACACTGCCGCAGGACATAAAGCTATTCAACAACTTACACATGTTCATCGCTTATCATTCGCCTCACCTGAGTATCCTTTAGTCAAGAATTCGCACTCACAGTTGCCATTGTCCTGTGTTGAGCATCAGCTTGCAGAACACATAACTACGACCTTCATCCCTCAGGATCCTCGTGACAAGTTCCCCAGATACTGACTTCATCCTCAGCAGGTGGCTGTAAAGAGCCAGTGAGCTCCGACTGATCATCCCTCAGTCTGTTAGGAGTCACAAGTGGATCTATGTGTGTGTGTTTGTGTGTGTGTGTGTGTCTGTGAGTGTGTGTGTGTGTGGTGATCCCTCCAGCACAGACTTCATCTCCCAGTCATGTCCTCAGGCCTGTAGCCTCTGGGTTTGTGTGTCTGGGTGGGAGCTGGTCAGTCAGCGCTGAGGTCAGATCTCTATGTCCGCTGGTCTGATATCTCCAGTCTTATTCTCTCGCACCCACAGCTCCCTGTCTCTGGCTGGATCCACACACTGCAGGAGCTGGTCCACCGGCTCCATGGTCTGGAAGAAGACAGAACAAATCGGTTACATCTTTTGCTTTTCTGTGTACAGAGACACCGAATGTTAACGTCCCTCACAGTTCTCTGGCTCCCTCTGCTGGTGGGTAGTGATACAATGAGACACTAAAGGGACATTTCATCTTAAATCATCAATTTCATCTCTGATTTGCTTGATTTTTTTGTTGTTGCATAAAATATGGATATTTATAAAGATATTTGTGAAATTATAATTTAATATATCAAATACTTTCTGAGATAATTTAAAAAAAACTTGACATCTGAAATGTCTATATTAAAAATACATTTTCTTAGATATATTTGAACACCCAATTAGAAACTCCAGAACTCTAATGTACTTAGGCTATCAAGCAATATGTTTGTTTTTGTGGTACAACTTGTCATACCTACTCAATTAGTTATGAAAGTTTAATGAAAATAACTTTTTTTGTCATTTCTGTGACCAAATATGTCAATTAATAAGTATATTTTATGTGTTTTGTTCTGTATTATTGGGACGTGCAGCTACACATGGTTCAGAAACTATCACTAGCTGACTTCTGCATTATAATTTTTTTTGTTTATATATGCTTAAAGAGGGATGCACGGTGGTTCGGTTGGTAGCACCGTCGCCTCACAGCTAGAAGATCCCCGGTTCGCGTCCCTGTTAGGACGCCTGGGATCTTTCTGTGTGGAGTTTGCATGTTCTCCCTGTGCAGCGTGGGTTTTCACCAGGTACTCCAGCTTCCTCCCACAGTCCAAAAACATGCTGAGGTTAATTGAGGATTCTAAATTGTCTGTAGGTGTGAATGAGAGTGTGCTTGGTTGTCTGTCTCTATGTGTAGCCCTGTGATGGACTGGTGACCTGTCCAGGGTGTCCCCTGCCTTCACCCGAGTCGGCTGGGATAGACTCCAGCCCCCCTGTGACCCTACAGAGGATTAAGTGGTGTATAGATAATGGATGGATCACTAGACTGTTGGATTACTTCAGTTTAGTAAAATTAAAAATGAAATTATGATGTCTGACTGGGCAGATTGATCATTTTATTCTACTTGGCGAAAGCTAGTATTAACATTGGTGTGGATGATTGGTGCAATGTTTGGGAAGATATTAAAATGAACATGTTACCACCAAAAGCTCATTATCATTTAGTCTTCCCCAAATCACTCAGTGTGATAAGCCCCAAACCCATTTGTGCGCAGCAGTGCGCCCTCTTATCTGCTCTCACTCTCACACCATTTGTTCCATCTACTGTAGCATACATGAGTCCATTACTGTGATGAGGAAAAGGGTACTGAATCAAAGGAGATGATGGCGGTTGGCAGTCCTCCAGACGGGCTGGCACAGGTGTGTGGTGTGTGTGTTAGTGTGTGTATGGGGCACACCTTTAACTGCTTATTAGTGCGTAGGCTCAAGGCTCACGCGTGTGTGTGTGTGTGCGCGTATGTGTGTGTGGTGGCCAGCCGGGAACAGTGTTTGCTCAGCATACATGTGGGTGAATGTGTGCTGTCATCTTCATGGGAAAACATGCACTCTGCTGATTCAGATGTGTGCAGTTCAGTGTATCTGATAACTACAGCTCTGATGGAAGAAACTGAATCTGAGAACTAGTGAAAGCATTTAGGAGCATGGCATTCTGGGTAATAGGTCATATTAAGGTTACTTGTCCATATGTACCCTCATGTGCTATTCACACACACGCAATATATCTAAATATACAATCCAGACGTGCAGTTTGTTGTGAATTTAAATGAATATCTTGTAACGCGGGTGTGAAAAGAAGCAATCATTGTGATGTTTAGGACGTCATTATTTGTCCTCATTCAGCTTCAAGGACATGTACATAAGCTGTCTGTCTCTCCCAGACGTTCCGCTCAGTCACTCCCCTTCTCCTCTAGTCCTCTCTCGTTTTACAGCAGTGTCCCATGAAGGGCACCATTCTGTAAAAATGTAATCAAGTTATGTCAGTGTGTCTTTCAAAGCATGTTTTCCTTCCTGCATTTAGAAAAAAAAAGCATTCAAATAAAACTCCAAAGTATTTTAATCCCAGTAATGCAATTGTCATTCTGTCATTTCAGCATGGACTGCTGGCCTTCAAGTTCATCCTGACCTTCCTCATCCCAGATATTCCCAAGCACATCCAGATCAAACTGTCACGTCTGGAGTTTGAATCGCTGGAGGCCCTCAAGAAAAAGGTAAAATGTGACTGCTTGGGTTTTTGTATGGATGGAGACAATATTCTTTTGTCCTTCTACAATCCATTCCTGCTTTAGTGTCCTTTAAGCAAGTCAGAACTGCATTACCAGTCCTGTGGCATATCTGTATTCACATATATAACCTAATGAAAATAGAGGACATGCTGGCTGCTAACCAACATGGGGGTGTTATTATCACACCAAAACGGCTACAAACAGCAGAGGAAAAAATAGTCTTCTGGAAAAAAAGTCATTGCAGTATTGCTTCCAACAAATCAATTATTTATCATACAGCTGCTGTTTTTTGCTTTCAGGTTTGTAATTGGCAGAAGCTTCTTTTTTACCCCCCTTTGTATTAGTGAAAGCATTCCTGATCAGTGGACCCTGTTTGTGGAAAACTGTGTCAGCAAGAAATACTTAGAACTGTTCAATGCCTGGGAGCAGATAAACGCGTCTACATTTGCAGGTGATGAAAATAAAGAGAATGACCCTCAGGTGTTATTAGTCTTGATTAAAGTTAAATAGGTTTCCCATCACTAAATGAAAAACTGTCCCCGCGTGCTTCTTAAAACCCTCAGCCCAGACAGACAGCACAGACAGCGTTTTAATGTCGCCCTGTCACTCTGCTCTGACGGCGTTAGCCTCCGATGGCCTGCACCCGGTCACGTCTAACGCCATTAAGCAAGCAGCATCATGTCTCAGTGACTCCAGTGGAATGAGTGTGAGCTGCACCACTGATCACGCTGATGCACACCTTAAAAAAAGCTCACAAGTGTTTACAGTGTGTGTGTGTGTATGTGTGTGTGTGTCGATGCATGCGTGCTTCATCAGCGTTGTTATCCAGTCATGATCGCTTAATGACCCAAATGCAAGCTTTTGTGTGTGAGCTGTAACATTTCAATCTCCTCAAAGTTCCATTATTTCACCAGATAAACTGTATGTAACTTTAAAACATCTGTAGATCCATTCGTGAGGAAGTTATCGCTCAGCCATGCAGTGATTTGGCCAACATTTTAATTAAAAACGGATCCATCAGTTCAGCCCCAAGGCCATCATCAGCATATTAATAAAGCTTAGCCAAAAAAAAAAAAGAAGCACATTGTGCGTGTGAACTTTGAGGAGGGAGCCTTCAGATTAATATTGTCCAATTTAAAATATGAACCTTATTCACGGTTCCCTCCAGAAACCACACTGACCTTGATGCATCCTCCCTTGCAAGTCCAAAACAAGAGCTACACAGCCAACTGAACTAATTAATTATCAATCGTTTGCTGTTTTCCCCTGAAAGTTGAGGTTTCATTTTTATAAGTTTTATTAGTGTATTAACTGTTTATGCTGTTTGTGTGGTCTTTACTTCAGGTAAGTTAGCTTACCTCAACTTTAAAAAACTGTGAGAAAACCCAGGAATTATTAAAGCATCCAAAGAATTATCCTCATAGTTTCAATCAATTGAAACTACGAGGATAACCTGGATGACTGAGAATCCAAAAGAACTTCTTTCACCCTTTGCAGTTACATTTTAGGCAATTTAGAAAACACTTTCCCCCCTCATCCATTAAAAATGTAAAATAGAATTAGCTTAAGTGGTAGACTTACAATGCAGTGATATGAATACTACTTTGCGCGACCAGCCGTGGGTATAGCGTGCCAGTGTAACATAGATTTAAACCTCAGCATCAACACACTTGATCTATTGTAACTGTGCTCAGTGAACTGTCAGAGCCAGCTATCTGCAGCCACTTATCTTTCACAAAACGTGCAGCTTCATCCCTTTTTGAATGGGTTTCAACCCTGTTCTGTGACATTCTGTCCTAACAATGTGACTTCACCAGTTTGTCAGCATGATGATTTACTCAAACACACATTAGGAAGTCCACATATTGTGCAGCTGCGGTGAGGCAGTAACTCCCTCTTCAAAGTCTGGCCTAACAGCCCAGACAAACTAAAGTGGAAGTCTCATGCATACGACCATAACAACATACTGGTCTATAGCTTCCCATTTAGCATTCAGAATGGGCTCTTGATGCCTGTCCCAGACCACTTTGTTGAAGACAAATGGTGTGCCCTATGCTAATAGTATTGATATGGCTCCACAGTAAAGGATTAGCTCGCTCTGCACCGCAGCCATTTGTTTGATGTGGACTGACAGGGCTGAGTGCTTCTCTGATGAGCTCTGTGGCTTTTGGTTCATCATTTCTTCCACGTGGTTTCTGTTAGTCCTCTGCTGCTTCGCGGTGTGTTGGCAATTTATGAGTTTAACATTTTCCATACAGTGTCCTCATCCACTGGAAGGACATTCTCCATAATACGGTCCCTCTCTTACAAATGATGTAGAAAATTCGATCTGCTTTTCTTGATCTTTACCACTGATATGTCAAAGATACTTTTCCAGGATAAAACCGCACCGAACTTATACAACAACCTATTGATGTTTATTTCCACTCCTGGGTTGCAGTCATGATTAAATACATGCTCATCCTTAATTGGTGCGTTTCATGTGCAAAGCCAGAGAGGTTTGGTTTAATCAGTGTTCTGTGGTCTCTTGGTTCTGCAGAGACAGCTCCATGGAGGGTAAGTAGCCCAGGTTGTGTGTGAGTTTGGAGACTCTTATGACATTACTAAATGGTTTGGGGTTTTGACTGTTGAGTGATTGGATGTAATGACTTCTTTGTAATCATGACTACTCATCTAATTCTGATTTTGTTGTGAATTTGTGATTTAACATCTGTGATATTGTATTTAGCAGTTCAGTAAGATCACCATTTCCACTGTGGTCACAGCCATGATGGCAAACAGTTATTGATAATTGAACTGTCAGCATGGCACCAAACATACATGTCATCACTTCTGACCTACTGTATTACTGCTTAAAGATGAACTGTATGTCCTGGGGCTTTTCCTGACTTGTCTGTCGGCCCTGTTTGCAGTGGATGTCAGTGTGTTTGACCTCGGACTCAGAAACACATGCAGACAGACAGACAACTATTCAGACAGAGTTAGAGCTACATTAAAGTTGTTATGTGCTGCTTAAGACCAACCCCTTACTTTAATATATTGAGTTAAGTAGTATATGTACAATACATATTGTTGGAGGACGATCAGGTCGACTGCTTGGTTAGAAGATGCCACATGAGAAATAACATCAACAGTTGCAGTGTTATTTGGTGTTTTTGGATTTGGGTTGCTTTAATATTTGGGGTTTTTCAAAGTAGTTTGACCAGTGAAAGTGTTGGCACACATAGAAAGCAGAACATATTGTGAAGCAGTTCTTACCAGAAGCTGTAGTAGCTCTAAATTATGCATCCTAAACCAATCAGATGTATATGTGGATGTCTTTCCTCTTGTGTTTCCATAGACTTTTGCAGATTTAACATATTTTTTCTCCTCAGTTATTCAGAACTAAAACGAGCTGTGCCATATTGTATTGTCCAAGATATACCAGTATTGTAGTGGCTATTCCTGAGCCTATATAGTCACTATGGCGGCTGAGCAGAAGCTTCTGACTCGACACATCCAAAAAGAAAAACAAGGTGCACAGAAAAAATCTTTTAAACGTAAGGCGCTATTTATTGTAACAAAAAATGTCTTCCAATCTCACAAACAAAAGGCTTAGGATGTTGAAGATAAACTAAGGATGAACGGGGCTGCAGGCCTTGGATGAGTTGCGGTCAAAAGACTGTCTCTTTCTGGTAGGCCACACCTTCCTGGCTCTCTCCCCTCACTAGATGGGGATAACTCAAGAAGAACAGAAATGAATAAAAGGAAAACAATCATTCTGGCTCCTACAAGTATAATTGAGCAGTTTATTTTTAAAGAAACAATATATTTGTGTGGCATTTTTAAATATTTCTGTCTTCAATCAAATTATTATTTTTTTAAAACTCACTCATTGTAACATTTGGTGAAGCACTTTGTCAGTTTTAGTGTTTTCATTCCATTTGGAGAATATGAACAATATGGCAGCAGACTAATGTGCACATGAATGGAAATCAGTCATGCACAACAGTTTGTCAGATGGCGCTTATAGCCAGGGAGGCTGTTTAACATGCATGAGGTGCAAATCAATTTGAAACTGGAGAAACGAGACTCTTGTATAATTTAATGATGCTGTGAGTTATGATTACCTGTTAATTACATTTAAAAATTAGACCCGAGTGTTTGATTAGAATTAAATGCAACAAGATGCCCTTTCCCCACCGTGCTGGTCCACAGAATGATAATGTGGTGAGGATGAAATGTGCTCATCGGCTCTCGGTGTTCAGACACAGAGAGGTGCTGTAGGATAAAGTTGTTAGGAGGCCTCACAATCCCACAGGAGACACTTGATCAGACAGATAAGTGACTTTCTTGGCTGCACTTCTCCAGCTACAAGTCACCTTGATCTGCAGCACCATCTGAGCAGATCAGTCACAGCGAGACCCTGTCATATGATAACCATGGCGTCATTTAATCAACAATAGTTACATGTCACATAGATGCCATCTCAGTGAATACATGCTAGAGTTTTACAGTACCTTGCACAGATTTCTCCTCTTATTTACAGGGCTTTATGTGGAGTGTCTTTCTATGTGTTTTGTTTTATATAGACAGTACTTCTGCTGCTAGAGAACAGCTGATTAGACTGTTTATAGTGTTTACATGTGCGATTTACTTAATTACATCTGCTTTAAACTGCCCTAATGTTTTTATCTGTATCAAGAATGTTTTATTATAGATGACCTTTTTGTTTGGTACATGTTTTACTCAGGGAGTGCTTTCGAAATGAAATGTAGTTGCTTTGCTGTCTTAAGCTGCAGTATAATGACAACAGAGTTTCTTATCTCATCTATGTGGGGTTAGGGTGAGCACTGGTTGTCCTGGCTGATGCAGATACATACATGTGTTCGATATAACAGCCCTTAATGAGCTGTTACATCATATCACATCCATCCCATAAAACCTGGAAGTACCTGCAACTTGCATTTAGTGTCGTTTCATGCACAGGAACTTGTATTTAAAGCAGAATGTGTGACAATAGTTTAATGTTGTGTTACCATTCAGACTCTGGATTGCTGCTGAAGCCTTTTAAAACCCATTGAGACATCTATTTGTGATACTGGGTTAGACAACTTGGCTTTAGCTAACAGTTGGATTATAGACTGTCCCATGTTGAATCCATTTCCTGGTTGACAATACATGGAGTCTTAAAGCTCTTATTAAATCTTTTATCTCTCCTTATTATTTTTTTATGAGTGAAGACCAGGTCTGTCACATACTGAACGCTGCCAAAGATTTTAGAGTTTTTAAGCGAAAAGACATGTCTGTCTGCAACATCGCTCAGTGAGCCGAGATTGGAGTGAAAACTGTAGCGAAAAAATCAGCTGATTGCAGCACCTTAAATACACTGGAGTCCTGCTTCAACCTTTTATACATCAGATCTATTTTTAGTGCTTCTTACACTCATCTTTGTGAATCTCCACTTCCCTTATTTGGATTAGAATCAGGTGCAAAGCCAGTATATTCCAGCTGTTTGTGTTTTAGATCTGCTACTGCTTAGCTCACTTTCAGGTGGCAGCTACAGGTTGTTAACATCACCACTCCAACCCCTCCTGCTATCCACCAACCCCCCTCATACCCACTCCCATCCCAGCCGGTCGAGGCAGATGGCTGCCTTCCCTTAGCCTGGGTCTGTAGGAGTTTTTTTCCCTCCCCATTAAAGGTTTTTTTTGGTTCCTTCCCACGTCACCGACTGCTGGCTCATAGGGAATCTATGGACTGTTGGGTTCTCTGTCCTAAGGTCTGTACCTTACTATGAGAAGTGCTATGAGATGACATATATTGTGAATTGGCGCTATATAAATAAAATTGAATTGAATTGAACCACTAAAAATCTGCCCTGAAACAGTCCTGGATTCTTGCCCAACAACAGCTGATAACAGATCTGAACCAATTCTTTGACTTGTAGTTAAGTATATGTATTTGTACTTTAAAAGGATGGAAGGGGTTTGAAGGGATTCCGACTTAATAACCTGATTTGATTATGGATTTATGTGAGACAAAATGATATCACACCCCAGCTCCAGCTGAAGGTCAGATGAAGGTTACTGTGGCTGAGGACTAGAAGAAAGGCACAGAAATACAGGAGTCTCCCGCCGCCAGTTAAGTTGGGGGTGAAAGCTAAGCCTTAGATAAAGCTTAAAATCTTCCATCAGTCGGAGTCAGCAGTCAGGGATGAAGACTCAGCAGAACAGGTCCTCAATAGACGGCCTCACACCTTTCATTCTACACACATTGGAACTACAGCCCAGACCCTGACAAGGCATTACAGTTTTGCTGTGTAATATGTCCCACGCACATCGAAACACACGGACAATTTATTTTCACAGAGAGAAACAGAACCTCCTAATGCAGCTCCATGGCTGCAGAACACACTGAGACAAATAATTACACTCGCATATGCATTATGTGTCATATTGATTACATTTTTCTGACAACCACAGTACATAAAATGACCAGCAGTTGATCAGAAGTTGTAACACACACACACACACACACACACACACACACACACACACACACACACACACACACACACACACACACACACACACACACACACACACACACACACACACACACACACACACACACACACACACACACA
>OMNN01100593.1:4271-27484 GCA_900302755.1 Chromis chromis | reverse complement strand
GTAGTTATTAAGAAAGAAAAGTCAACATTTTGAATATTTAATTAGTTAAATTTGAGTATTTTCTGATTGTCTTTACTCCTCTATGACAGTAAACTGAATATCTTTGTGAATTGATACTGGAACTGGAGACACTGATCAGCATTCATCACCATTTTGGACATTCATAGACGGAACAATTAACTGCTTTAGATTAAACAAGAATAGAAATAATCATTAGTTGCAGCCCTGCTCTCAGCCCAAAGTGGAAAATGTGAGAGAAACAGTTTATAGATGTGGTTTTGTTCACTTGCACCGAGTTATTTCTGAGACGTGCTTCTACATAGTCTTTGCATTTATATCTATGAGAATAGAATCAGTAACACCTCCTCCTGTTATAGCAGCATTCAGACTTCAGCTTTCAAAACGACTACAACAATAGCTCAACACCTGTCTGAAAGTTGATGACAGTCGGATCTGTGACTGCTAATAAACTGGCGGCCATGCAAAAAATGGTTCTGCATGTTTAACCCTACAAAATATCTCATAAGTGTTCATTTATTGCAGCTGCATATTTGCTATCACCACTCCCATTCATGCATTTCATCCCTATCTCTATTTTAATCTCTCAAATATCCAGACTTTTTGCAGATGCTGGATGATTCACTGCATCACCGAGGTGCACACACTCACACCACATGCAAATACTCCTGTACTGTCATCAGACACTATGTGGTGAGAGGAAGAGGAGGGGGAGGAGGAGGAGGAAGAAGGGTCACCAGAGAGCCGACCTCCCCTGAAGGCTCATGTGGCAGCTGCGTTTCTCGGCTGAACAATGGTCAGAGAGGCTGAAGGCAGCAGTAATCATGCTGATGCAACGTTTACAATCAGGTCAGTCCATCAGTGGAATCAGTGGCAGATAATCGCTAATAAAAGTGCAAGCGAAGGAGGAGAGGATGGAGGAGAGGGAGGATGCTGCCTTTTGGGTACCATGTTGGCCTCTTGTGGCGCCGGTCTGCTCCACATACGCGTCTAAAAATGAACCTCCCTCCTGCTGTCAGTGTGCTGATCAGCCTGTGATGTGTGATGGCATGGCTGCCCTCAGAGCATCGTGCGTTTGAGATTAATAAAATATGTGATCCGGAACGTAAATACGAGACGAGACGATGCTGCGCTGCTCGTCTTCCAGAAACCCTCCTATAATAAACACGCATCCGCACATAAAAGGCATAAAATAAATAGGTTATATGCTGTTTCCTACCTCCGCGCTGTCCTCTGTTGGCCATTGCAGGATGGATGAGGAGGAGGAGGCAGGTGCAGGGATGCAGAGCGACGCCCAGGGAGACACAAACATGAAGCAATAATTGCATCGATCCTCAATAAAAAAAAAACAATACACAGATTTTCCAAACCCAGAGAGCAGCCACTCACCTGTTTTGACGGGGATCCGGCTTTTGTACCTGATGTTGCTCGTCATGATGAGCGCTCTCCTCCCTCGTTTTCACCGAAGCGACGACTCACAGGAAAGCGGCCCCTCGCCTCGCCTCCAAACCCCGGACAGACGGCAGGAGGGCGGGCTGAGCTGACAGATGAAAACCCTCCTCCTCCTCCTGCACGCAGCCAGTCACACCGCTCAGCTCCACTCAGAGGCATGGCAGAGGCCATGAGGGCTTAAAGCGTCCAAACCAACCTCACTGACATCATTGTACACCAGTCACTACAGGCTTTTTTAAACCACTGGTCAATAATGCTTCTATAACATATCCTCTTGCAGGTTAGTGGTAAGGAAATGAACAAAATACATATATAGGTGCACTTTCCTATGTTTTCTCTATAGGATATTGATGCAAATGAGTGCAAATTTAATGACATAATACATCATTTGCACATTTAAACGCACCATTTCAGAAAACTTGCAAAATTAAAAAAATAGAAATAAAAAATTGTTTAAATCTAACAAATTTGTAACCAGTGGGTCGCTGGTTTGAGACCCCAGACTGGCAGAGGTTGAGGTGGGAAAGTGAGAGTGACCGCTTGTCCCAGTCACCACCACTGTGGGCCCTTGAGCAAGGCCCTTAACCCCTGACTGCTCCCCGGGCGCTGCACCGCGGCAGTCCACTGCTCCTAGTATGTATAGTTAAGGTTAACTTTGAATAGGATGGGTCAATGCAGAGAAGGAATTTCCCCAAGGGGATCAATAAAGATTAGATTATTATTAATCAACTGGGGGAGGTACATGATGATATCTATTAGTGTCCTATTCACCTGTAGTGTCTCCCCTTAAGACTTTAGTTTTGGAAGATATTTCTTAACTCTCTGAAGACAAAAAGTCTTAAAACAAAAACAAAAAAACACAGCAAATTTCTTCATTTACCAGAGTAAGAAACTGTATCGACAGAAATAGTGAGATTTCCAACTTTCTGATGGTCTTTGAACTAATCGTGAGTGAGGTCCATTCAGAATATTAACCTTATTTAAGCTTAAAATTGTGATATTTCATTAAAATCCAAACTGTCATAAGTATTCCTTTAAACTGTTTGCACCAGATTCTGTAAAAAACTAAAAAATATGGGCTTCCCAGCACAACTGAGAAGACATGAGTGACTTAGCTGCAACCAAAAGTCATGTGACAAAAACATTTTGGCTGAACTGCAGGCTGTGTTTACGATGTGTGTTTGTCGATGAGACAAATATGAGATTGATAAAAACAAAAGGAATGAATCTGAGAAGTTAAATACATACGCCTTTCTAGGGTTGATGTGCAAAGTGAAAATTACAGAGTTTGTAGAGGATGTAAAAATATAAATAGTTAAATATATATAGTATGTAGAGCCACCATTTTCCCCCAGTATTGGTAACTATTATTATTACTCTATTATTTTTACTCTATTCCCTTGTAGTCGCTCTCAAAATAGATATATGCGAGATATTTTACCAGCAATTAAGGCCACACAAGTCATCGAACCTGAACATATATACACAAATAAACAAGAGTCAATGTGACCATGTGTGACACTGAGGGTACTGAAGGCATTTATTAATAAGGCTCGGTCCCATGAGGTGGAAAACAAATCACATATCAGCACAGGTCATAATAAGATTAAAGCTGACATGACTTTGTTTTGTTTGATTAAAAGCTGCTGACAGAAAGAACATCACTCAAAAGTAACTCAACAAATGTCAACTTGTTCTCTAAACAAATTTTATTTCAGAGAGAAATACAAAAAATGTGGACAACTAAAAACAAGGCTTTACCGACACATGGTTAAGAAATAATAATTACGTTCGCCTTAAGTTCCACTGGCAAATTTGCGAGCAAAAGACGAAGACAGAATAATGCCGATGGCACCTCAGTGACAGTTAGACTGCAGTGTGGAGGATGTTTAGTCTGCTGCTCACAGAAAGCTGGAGGGAGTTTACACAAAGTACCGTTAAATATCATAGTGTTGGAGTGTTAAATGGGAAAGCACGATTAGTGTGATGATAAACTACACATGTAGTGTACAAACAGACCATTTTACACATTAAATAACGTCAAGGAAACAAATATCGACACTTAATGAGCTTTAGGACTGAATAATTTGATTAGTTTGTAGTTTGGCACTGACATTATTAAGAGCAGCTCTAGATGATAAATACTAAAACAATTATGACTTGATCCTAAAGTCTTTATAGCAGTCTGGCATTAGTTTTTACTGTTGGCTACAAATGAACTGTTCTACTGTAACACAGATAGGAACAAATATCTGTTTGATTAGTTCTTCCTCATCCTGGACACACAGACAGTTAACCACACGTACCTTTACTGCAGTAATATTTGAAGTTATTGCATTATCAGCTTGAAGCAAACAGGCACTGATGGGCGACTGAATTACTCAAAAGCAATGAGAAGGAAACAGTTTTCTACTCGCAAGTTAAAATATGTTCAAAGCAAAATAAAACGGAGCATCCTGAAGCTTGAACAAAACTCACAACTCATACTTATAGTTTTGTAAACATGTTGCATGATGGCAAAGACTCTCAGTACCGTTGTCATTGGCAGCTCTGTGGACAAGAATTAAGATTAAAGGCGAAATAACATGTCAATTATAACCAACCAGTACTCAAACATTATTGCGTTGACACTTTGTAAGTTTTGTCCATTCTCACTTGGCAGTTGGTTCATTGTGATTTACGTGGAGTCTTTACAAGACGTTGAAGAGAAAGACAAAAGCTCCAGAGCAGCTGATGGATGGATGATTGGAGGGAAGAAGAAGAGGTGGTGGTGTGCAGATAAAATGATGCAATCCTGGGCTCCTGAAGGTCTTCAGGGCGGCAGGAACCGTTGGACAGATATGTGTGATATGTGTGTGCGATGAGATCACCGTGCTTCCCTGCGACTCTTTTATTCATCGGATTTCATTTTCATCTGTGCCTGCATCTGAGCGATCATCTCCTGCATGCGTCTCAGCTACAGAGAGAGAAAGAGACAAAAACAAAGTTTCAATGATGGAGTGTTTTTTCTCAAGTAAGTTTCACATCATTAAGTTTTAGCTATAATAATAATAATAACTTTATTTGTATAGCACCCTTCATCCGACGTTTGCAGCTCAAAGCGCTTTATAACAAGGAAATATCCGCAATATTACGAGGTAACACTTAAAACACTTAAAACATTAACAAGAGAGACTTGTATATCTTGCCTACACCACCACAAACGGCACTACCATCACCTACCTCTGCCTCTCACCAACTGCACCAAGAAAAGTGGGGATGGGATACAGACCCTGGTTCAGGTAGGGGGTAGAAAGTATAGAGGGTGCTGAAGATGGAAGCCTGACCCACCCTAACCCACTGACTAGATTTAACTGCCCCGTCTGACATTTCCTTCACTATCCTCCTCAGCTTCTGCACCTAAGTCTGCATATCTAAGTGAGTTTAAAGGCTAACGTAAAAAAATATGTTTTAAGCTTTCTTTTAAAAAGATCTAGTGAGTTGGTTTCCCTGATGTCTAGCTGTTGTTCCTCGCGTAACGCTTTAAACTCCAAAAACCACCGGCTGGTTTGAAAGACAAGTTATCTGCCAAAATACACCATTTATCAGAGCCACAAACTGTAGAGGAGAACAAATGATCAAATGAACTTTCAACTTGCTGCCAGCACTTGAACTAATTATGTGTGACTGTGGCTGTGTTTATACAGGGCAGATTGGAATGTATGGAAAATTGAATTATGGAAAAACGAATTAAAATTTTAAGTAGGAAAATATCCATAGTATGTAGAGTCACCAGTTTTTCTGGACCTTTGATGTACATGTAATTCTAGGCTTTTTAAACCTTTGTAAAATAAATTATTAAAGACATTTTAGTTTTATTTTTTCTTTTGTTAATTTATGGCATTACATCTGTGACATACTGCACAGAAGACACTTTTAATATGAACTACTTCTAGCCATGGCTGTGCTGTTTCTATAGATGGGCAGGACTTAAAAATTAACCAACAAAAATATAAGGACCAGAAACTGCTTGGGCTTTAGAGGGTTAAAAGATTTTACGTCTCAAAAACTACAGATTTAAAGTTTCCATTTTCATTCCTCAACATCAGGAGCTGATTGTAGATGAACTTGAACTTTGGGTTCAAGCAAAACAGATCAGTAGGGGTCAGATCTGTCCAGTCAAGTGTTTTCTCTTTAAATTCATCTCAAATATTCAAAATGACTAAAGCTAGGCTAGACTTCACAGGACTGTACACACTGAGAGTACCAAAATGTTAAAACAAGATGTCACCAGAATGAAAAAGCCTATCATGGAGTACCACCTGAAATAGTTTACAGCATGAGATTTTATTTACCAATACAAGATAAGCTGCTGCATTACTGTAAATAAACTAATATAGTATGAGTACCAGTATAGCTCGTGTAGTCATTATTCAGTCAAATGTAAGTACATTAATTCATTATAATGTAGAGTAATATAATCTAGATTTATATCGGCTCTAATGGCCATCAAAGAGTGTTTAAAAATGAATGAAGCTTAAAATCAATGTCCAACAGTAAATGAATATTGGCATGGAAAGGTAAATAAATGTTAAAGTGATGGGAGCGACTGGACAATAAAAAGTAAATAATCTGAAAAACGAACTTCTTAACAATTATGGCCATATTGACATGTTAACTATCATAGGTCTCACTGGTCCACTTCAACTCTCTTGTAGATTTCTTTAACTTGTATCGCCATCTTGTGGCTGAGCATGGAACTTCAAATCGTTCATGTTAGATGTTTTTCCTCAAGAAAAGTATTTTAAGTTTTTTCTTATGAACTTATGCGTTTTGGGGAATCAAATCAAGATGTTTTGAGACAACTAAAATGCTAAAGTTTCAGCAATCCTGCATCATTTTTGGCAGCCAAAATTAAGATTAAAGATGCACTGACAATGTGGGGGCTAACTTTAGGTGACAAACCTTGAAAATCAATGACAGCTTCAACCAAATATGTCTTTAAACTTTAAACACAGATTTTATGTTCATTAATTGTCATTGTTGTTGTTATTATTAGAAATAAATATAGATTTCCTAAGAATTAAAGTCAGGTATAACCATTTACCTCAGGGAAATAATAACAGGTAATGCTTTAGTTTAAACCTCCTATAATTAGTTACTAGTTTGCGACAATACCTGAAAACAGCTGTTGTTTTAGGCAGAGTAAGACGGTAAGCTTAGTGAGTACCACCTCAATTAACTACATTTTTAAGCAAGAGACATGACACTGAGCAGTTGTTGATTACCAGAGTACGAAATTAATATTTTTCATCATTGGAAATTCTAGTCTTACTATGTTTTTTCCATATTTCTATTTACATTCATATGCCCATTTCATTACATGTATTGCTTTCACACATGCATGTTTTAAATAGCACCTAACAATATAGTATAATGCTACTCATAGACTGTTTTAACAACATTAATATTACCCTCTTTTGCCGTAATTACTCTTCAGGCTTATAAATGGTCTTATAAGTTTAGTCATTTTAACAAAAAACTGACTTCTGACTGTCTCTGATTCATTTATAACAATGTTTATTTGTGGGTATTGTCTCTAATAATGGCTGCACGGTAGCTCGGTTGTTAGCACTGTCGCCTCACAGCTCACAGTTTGCATCCTGGCCTGGGCCTGGGATCTTTCGGTGTGGAGTTTGCGTGTTCTCCCTGTGCAGCGTGGGTTTTCACTGGGTACTCCGGCTTCCTCCCACAGTCCAAAAACATGCTGAGGTTAACTGATTATTCTAAATTGTCCGTAGGTTTGAATGAAAGTGTGCTTGGCTGTCTGTCTCTATGTGTAGCCCTGTGATAGACTGTCGTCCTGTCCAGGTGAACCCTGCCTTCGACAGAGTTGGCTGGGATAGGCTCCAGCTCCCCCGCGACCCTACAGAGGATTAAGCGGTGTGTAGCTAATGTATGGATGGATGTCTCTAATAATGCAGTAAATAAATATTTCCTGAATTTGCCTGTAATCGACATCTACATTTCTGTGAATTCTACTGACCTGCTGTGCACGAACACAACCAGTCTGTCTTAACAGTTGAACTCTGTCTTGATTTTTTAAGCTATTAGTGCAAAAGTACAAGGCTCTTTCCAGGAACCTTTCAGATAAAGAACACTATCACTTATCCGTTGCTTTCTGGGATATTATTAGGGATCTAGGGAGTACCAGTGCTCATTGTAATATTTCCTTCCACCAAGTCCCTGGCGCAACAAATGTACAAATGACCCACTGTCCCTGCAGTTTTGTGTTTCAGGCTGTGCACGTTTCTGAGGTCATTCCCACCATAAAACTGCGCCGACACATCCAGGAAGGAAGTGATGGCATATCCTGCCCGGGCACATTGTTTACAAACAGCTCTGAGTGCACCGCGCCCGCTCACTACAGAGCACTGCTGCAGCAACACAAACAGGCCAATCAAGAGCCATCAGGAAGCAGATTATTGCCTGATGACACGTAGTGGGGTCAAAATAAACAAAACTTTTCTTTCTCTTTCCAAAATATAGACACTCTGAAGAATTGACAAGTTTACAGGTTTGTTTTTGCAGCTTCTAAAACCCGAGAACATGTTAATCTCACAGTGCCACACATGAGTGACAAAGCAGTTTTTCTAAACAGTCATGGTGACTCTACATTTACATTTGACCAAACACAGTCTTGGTGGTTTGAGGGATCAGATCCTTCTGCTTTTTTTAGAGATATGTTTACTTCAAAACCCACATGCCCATAAGCATACTCGAAAAAAAGGATCACATCAGACCAGCCATTTCTAATCTTGGAATAATTTGCTGAGCTGTTTATGTTTTCAAAATGAAATCGTCATGTGATACATCCAACTAAAATTCAGTGAGTTGCCCATTTCCATTTGTAGCTCACAGTTATTGTGATTTCTGTGGAAAAGCAGTATTTTATCAGTGGCCTATCTTTGACAGATACACTTTTCTTTAGTGTAGTTCTGCTACTTTAACATAAAACATGTGCCGACATGTGCGTCAGTACAATGTGTTAACTATCTATACAAGAGAGTTTTAAGTCACTCAGAGTTAAAAGGTACAAAAAATGTGAAATGGTTGTAAGGACAGTCCGTTTAGCACTATGGCCGAATATTAAATGAAAAACATTGTAGCTGAAAATAATGACGCCTTAAAATTTCCTTACTTTTTTTGCATTTAATGACAGGACTGTAGATTTTGCCCCCTATTTCTTACAGCTTTGCATTAGCAAGGGAACACTTTACAACCAGTAAGAAGAGGATGAATGATCACAGCAACGATTGACTTTTATAACATTAACTTTAAAAATCTAAACTCATCCTTTAATCTTGAATTTCCCTTCGGGGCTTAATAAAGTTTTATTCTATTCTATTCTATTCTGATTTCAGAGCACATAGATCTGTATGTGCAACTATAGTTTCCTTTTTTTCTTAATTTTACGATTAGATTTTGTAAGCAAGCTGGCCTACAAGCAGGTAGTGATGATTTCATTGGTCAGCGTCATACTGTACCTAAGATTCTATTGCTTGGGGACTTTTGAGAGCATTGTTTTGCAAAGATCCAAAAGCAAGAGCACAAATCTGAGACCAGAGATTTCTTGAGTGCACAGAAGCAATCTGAGTGTGAGGAGATGCACAGAAACTGAAGCACAGGACATTTGTAAAAGTGTTTATCAGAGTGCAGACAAATAGTTTTGCACCTAAGCAGGGGCTATTTGAAAGAGAGAGGAGTGTTTTGAGGGAGAGCATTACAAAATCTTAACATAAGAAGAAGAAATAATACTCCACCATCCTGAATAAAGACAGGAAACTAACTCCATACTACCCACTTGTTATTAAGTTGAGACACATTTTTGCACAAAGCCAGATTAAAGCCTTGTGCTCTTACCTCAGCCTCTTTCTGTAGCAGGATCTGGTCCTTATCCACCACATCCTCATCCACAGCTCTGCAGAGGAAAACAGGTATTAAATATAATTAACCATGCTTGAAGCAGGAGTAGCTCATCAGCTATCTGAGTGATATTAAACAGCATCTCACCTGCCGGCTCTCTTCAGCCTCTCTGAGCGGAAGTTCTCGTAATGCAGGTCCTGAGTTACCTCCTGGAGGTCTTGCATGTGGGTCCTGCAAACAAACAGTCAAACATAATCAAATCTTCACACACTAGAGGGCAGAAGAGTTCAGCTTTATTTTTCCTATGGCGGACTTTTGCAACCAGCTTAAGAAGGGAAGAGTTCTGTCAAGGTTTTAAAGACTTTCCATGTGAAAATCCTGTTAAATAAGGAGTTTTATCACCAAGGAGACTCACACAAGCATGGTGCGTAGTTTGAGGAAGTCATTGTGCTCAGGATTCTCCACCTCTACAACTCCCCAGGGGTAAAGACGACCACGGATCTTCTTCCCTTTCACCTCGATCAGCTGGTTGGAGCCAATCACAGCGAAGGGAATGCTCGCCTGAGAAAGGAAGTTAGATGTCAGTGGATGTCATAAGAGAAACAAAGTCAGAGGAAGGGATATGGAAAGAGATATGGACAATAAAAGGTATCAGAAGGGAGGTGTTGAGGTAAAAGGAAACAAGAATGAATGGGAAGAGAATGGTATCTATCCCTGAAGCAGCAGCAGGGAATGTCTGACGTACTTTGGCAATAGCTGACATCGGCTGTGTGTCCTTTTCTCACCTTCAGGACTCTGGTCTGCTCCTTGAACTCCTCGTCCTCGTCAGAGTCGGCATCAGGTAGCTGATAAATTTTGATCCCGTGCTCTGCGATCTCATCCAGGATCTGAGAAGCGTAAACAAGAGAGACACGGAGGTGAGGAGGCAGGGTTGTGACCTCATTGTGACCTCCTGACCTGTCCCACCACACAGGGAAAACTTGACTCCTGAATCCTGCAGATACAACCAGAAAGTCAGCTTGACTTTCTACTATCAATCAGTTCTCCAACAGTCCAGATATCAATGATATAAAAGCCACCTCATAAAAAAAACAGTAAAGCATCCTCACTGGACCTTTTCCTTCAAGATATCTTCAATTAAAAAGACTTGTTTTAGTATTTTTCTACTTATATGCTTTTTCATGCTTGACTGTGTGTATAGTAGATGCTCCTATTATATTTAGTATGAGTTTCTTTTAAGTTTGCTTATCCGTGCATCTGTTCTTTTACTTGCACTGTGATCTAATTTCTCGTCCTTGCCATTTATCTCAACTGAAACCTTTTATGTTAACTAAAACAATACATCCTGTAATGCAGAAGCTCATTCCAGCAAAGCACATGCTTCTGCAATTGATCTGAATATATTTATAAAACAGGTGCATTCACTGTAAACTGTGAATTATGTGGACAAAATAACAGCTGCTGCTCTGACCCATAAACAGAAAAGAGGAGAGTGCTATAGACTAATGGGAGGGTGTGAGTGAGTATCTGTTGTTGCAGCAACACATTTAATTAAAGCCCCCCATGGGGGATAAGGAGGGGAGACAGACAGGGTAGACAGGTGAAAAATAACAGTCTGTGTGTGCCTTCAAGTTCTGAAAGAGTCCGAAACAAAGTTCTCACCCCGTCTATTTCTTCTCCAACCGGTGAAGAAACAAGTTAAAACAAAGGAGCTTTCTTCACCGCTAGCTCGGGGACAGATGTCAGTATTTATTATTCTAAACATCAAAGCTGCATTTTTCTTTTGTTTTCCCAAGAGCAGAATTTTTAAATCCACAATGTAGTCTTATGTAATCGAGCCAAAAAATGTCAAGTGTTGTTTTCCTGACTTTTTGGGGACTTTCATGTACTGTAGCGTATAAAAGGACAGTGGTGAGTCAGGCAGGAGTCTGGGAAGTGAGCGCAGGTTTTCCTACCGAGCGCAGCTCCTGTTTGAGTCCTTGTTATGGCTGTCGCTTGTTTTCTCAGTGAGCTCTGTGCGCAGTGTGTGTGAGATAGTGTGTGTGCGGGGAGAGTCGGGCATTGTTGCGGGGCAGATCTAAAAACAAACAGCCTTTGCAGGACTCAGAGGAGAGCGTGACACCGGACCAGAGCCTCTTTTTCCTTCATTTACTCAAACACACACAATTTACAGAACCCTCCAACATGGAGGCTGGATAAACATCAGTCTGGTGGGGCAGCACATAAAGAATTTTGGGAAACTGTGCACTCAGTGGGAAAATAAACACGCATGACACAATGGCAGGAAAAAATGAAACAAACAACAAATCTAGGCCGTCAAGTAGATAAGATAGAGACAAATTCAGATGTGATATGTGATAAAACAGGAGAAGTCAAACTGAGAACAACTGAATAAACCAGTGTAACATATTTCATTAATATTATTAAACATACACAAACACAAGTCTGTTGTCTGCCATCATCTGTTTCCAGACTTTGCAAATCCAAAATGGCTGTTTACCTGAATTATTCTGTTCCGTAACATGTGCTTAGTACGGCCTGACACCTGTAATCAAAACCTCTCGGGGATCATGAGATGTCAAAATCACTGCCTGCTCCAAATCCCTGTTGTCGGCCTTAATCTCAAATGTTACACCAGACTCTCCTCCTCATAGTTGTGTATTTTAGTTGGCACAGGGATGTTGGCAGTGGGAGCCATTTTGATTTTATGACCATCCTGTCCGGCTATAATACACCGCTCACTCCCACCCCTCTCAGTGCTGTTATGGTTGGCTGTGCAAGTCTGCTCAATGCTGTCCGGGCGGTGGACAAACAATGCCACGCAAGACTCTGCCTCAGTGTTAATTGGAAAAGGAAACCAAAGATTTATCGGCTCAAGTTTCTGGCTCACATCACAGAATATGAACATTGTTTGTGGAAATATTCAGTCATGTTGGGCAGCTATGATAAGTGTGAGGGTGGAGGCTGATGCTGTTCACTAGAAATGGGTTAGAAATTAGGGAATGGCAGATGAATCATGCCAGATGTGTATTTCCAAAGAAAAGTTAGTCAGTTCTAGGAATAGCAGTATTAAATAGCCTGTAGCGGTTATGTGCAACCCAAATATAGCACACCTGCAGGTCTATACATAGATATAATTGCACTGGGTGAAGTGGTGGGAGACGTGGCTAAGCAGTTTTTCTGCAATTGCACAGCAGCTTGAACCAAACCCCCCAATCATAAAGAAACGCGGTGCAAACCCATCATTACAGGGATTACAGTTTCATCACGTCATCCTGCCAAGAGAATAATATTTTCACAATTTGTTCATTCTCACGAGCAAACCCACAAAAATATGAATGACTCAAACACCTGCTAAGCAATGGGCAATGATTCCTGGGCAAACGTCATTGGAAGGAAACAAATAGCTGCCAAGGAAAAGACCAAAGAAACAAAAGAGGGGATTGTGGTGAAGCTTTGACATTCAGCAGGTAACGACGTACACAAACACAGGCGCAAGGATTCAGTTTTCTCGTGTGATCGTTGGGGACAAGACTGAGTCTCTTCTGGATTGGCATGGTGTTTGAACTGTAACAGGGAACAATACTTGGAAGTAGAAACATGAACCAGAGCATTCTCAGGAAATCAACAATGCATACACAGAGAGAAAAAAAACACACAAAACAAAACAATCAAACTGCATCTCGACACTAATCAACCCCGATTGAGAAGAGCAAGAATCGGGAGAAGAGGGACCAGATCAGGAGCGTTTTTACGTAACGTTTATGTAACCTCACAGCTGCCTGCCAGCTTCTGCAGAGTGACCATGGGAATGAAACGGTGCATCACTGCCATTAGGTGAAGTGTATCTGATCGGCTTTCAGCTGCTTTAAAACCTTGTTTCATACTGAGAAACTACCAAAACCCCTTCACATGTACTTTTCCCTTTTCTCATTTTCCCTTAAGTAGCTTTAAAATCCCTCTCCGGTCATCTCGTTTATCAAAATTACATATTTAGAAGTTTTTTCCTTAAAAATAATCCCTCACACCCTAAAATGGTTTAGATCAGGGGTGTCAAACTGCGGTCCTCGAGGGCCACTATCCTGCATGTTTTAGATGTTTCCCTCTTCCAACACACCTGATTCAAATGATCAGGTCATCATCAAGCTCTGCAGAAGCCTGATAACGATCATGATCATTTGAATCAGGTGTGTTGGAAAAGGGAAATATCTAAAACATGCAGGATAGTGGCCCTCGAGGACCAGGATTGGGCACCCCTGGTTTAGATGGAGCTCAAGCACACCAGCTCTCCTTCCACTTTGCTGAAACTCAGTCAAACTACTCTGCACTACACAATAGCGAGTTGTAACACTGGAGGAAGTCATTTAGTCATAAATATTCATACCAGAAACAGAATCAAAAGAAAAATAATGGTACAGGAAGCTCCACCCTACAAGTAGACAGGATTCGAACCCCAGAAATCTGACTCCCTTTACACTGCAGTTTCAAGGTGGAATTGTTCAGCCATGGTGTTGACTGCTTCTTTCGCTCATGATATGCCTTCCAGCAAACACAAAAACACCATTTGGACAAAGTTAATCATTTGATTTTCACTGGATGGCAGACCTATGGTTATTAAAATCATCTTATTCCTCCCTGTCTGACAGTATGAGCTTGTTCCAACCCTTCATTAGGCCTATATGATGATTACACTGAGAGAAACTGAACAAGGATCGGATGTGTAGCATTAGTTTTTAATGACCGACCCACTGGTGGGACACTGCTTGTTATGAAGTTCAGGGACAGAGGCCCTCTTTTTCCAAAGCTGGGGATTTATTAGAGGAAAATCCTGGCCATGGTGAGTCCTCTGTGTCCCTTATTAGACTTCTGTAGGTTCAATTGTGCATCTGTGAACAAAACAACTGCTTACTTTGCACATTATAAATCCACACACTTACTTTAATGCAAAATCTCTGGTGCTCAGAGGAAAAAGCTAAGGACACACGTTACCACAGAGGTCAACCAGTAGTATTTAGTAGTAATAAAAGTTATAATGAATGTAAAAGTTTTGAATGAAAGGGATTAAACTACAGATGTAGTATTTGGAGAAGCTCGTTTTATTTTATCATCTGCAGAGTTTAACTTTGTTTCGGTTGCATATTTATCATGTATATGCCGTTATACCTACTTCCTTGTTTACATTTTTGTCTAATTGCTTCACATTTTCTAAATGATGTATACAATTACGGTTGGCAAATTAACTGTGTACACACACACACACCATAAACACTAGATCTGGGTTACCTCACCTGAACCAAAGACCACCCAGCATCTTAAACATGAAATACTTTAAGAAACTGAAGGTAATGCATTTTTAAATTATTAAGTAAAACAAAGATAAGCACTGTTTCACACAACAAATGCTATTTATTTATGAAGAGTTGCTTTTGTTTAATATTGTTAAATTTATCATCAGATATGATATATGTGAGAATTCACATTTGGTAAACAAACGTTGATTACTTTATGTTTCTATTTCAGAAATTTGTTGTTAGTTTTATTTTGGAGGAAAATGAAAGCAGCTCATGTTGAGCGTTTAACTGCTTACATCACTGCAATCTGACAATTATAGAACTTAATTCCTTGCAACTCATCTTCCTAGCCACTTGAAATAGATCTTCTACATTGATTCTGACTGACAGTTCATCATTTTCACTCCTAGCTTCAGCCGTAAAATGGCCATAAACTTATCCGTCATTCTTTTTTAAGGAATATATGGCCATTAATTGAATAGTTTGTTAAATGTTTAAGAGAGTTTTAGAGTCTATTTAGTATCGTGTTATATTATATTGATGTACAAAATACTGTTTCATTCAGTCTTTAAATCTGAAACATGAGACGAGACAGGGAGACGATCAAATAACAAATGTTTAAATTTGTGTACAATCTCTGCAAACTGATGATAGGTGGTAATATCTTGGTCTGTAAAAAATTGTAACAATGTTTTATTCCGACCTCGAATGTCTCCTCAAGCCACAAAAACATATTCTTTAACAAGTGAATGTAAAAATGCAGCTTCTTATCTGCTGTTCATATCTTAAAGTAATTTGTCCGACTGCAGCAGAAGAACCAGGCTTCAGTCTGTCGCAGGTCGCAGTAGACTTGAAGAATTAAGCTCTGGTGAGTGTGATGATGAATTCCAGCCAACAAACAAGGTAAAATATGAGTTCTGGACCGGCAAAAGTATGGTGTCTTCCCACATAAAGTAAAAGGCCAACCTGCTTTTAAAAAATACTGTGAGGAGTACCGGCATCTCCAGTAATAAATCCATGTCTAGGACAGTATAAAGCCTTAAAACTTTCAAATGTAAGCTGCTTTATAGCTATAAACTGCATTTCTATAGTATGAAATACAGAGGAATGTGGCTCTAGCAATCAACTCACAACAACAACACTCTAAACAGAAAACTATGATTTAGTCTGTTTTTCACACAAGGTAAAAGTGTGGCTTAACAAATATAAATATTAACACAAAATGAAAACCCCTGACCTCTTCATTTACATAATTAATATTTCAGACAAGACATATTACATACTTAGCTACTAAATTACAAAACAAACAACAGAACATGAAAAGAGAAACTATTCTTTAGTTTCCAAACTTAATTTGCTAACGTCAAGGCACATGAGAACAAATGCTTCTCTCTTGCCAGGAAACGCCTTTCAACTAACCGGCTCTCTCCTGCCTGCAGGGAGTCTGAGGGGGTGAGGGAGCCCCAACAATACCTGATCTAGGGGGGTCGAAGGGATTTAGACCTCATACCAGCCTCTTACACAAACACACACACACACACTTTCACGTACCCATAGCTAACTGCTGCCTCACTTTGTGAACCGGTATAATCTGGCGTCAGGAGTCGGGAAAAGAGTTGCATGTTACGTACGTGGAGCTTTGGAGCTCCAGGAGGTGAGTGAATCACCAAAGACTGAGCCCAGTCAGGCAAGAGAGGTAAAAAAATATGCTCACATCTTCAGGTGCTGTGACCTTTAAGAAATCTACAGAGAAAATGCTTCTGACGTCTCCTTTTAAAAGAACCAATACAGGACTGACTCCGACACGTAGCAGCACCAGGAGAACAATACCTTTCTGTTCACAGGATTAAAGACACTTGCACGCACACACAGAAACACATTCCAGATATATTCAGTCAGTCCAGCTTAGGACAGACCGGACCAGAACTGACTGGACCAGAACAGCTGGATTTGTTCGACAGGAGGTACCGATGGAAAGTACAGAGGAAGTCCCGGATCCATGGTAACATGAAGGCATCATATGAGTTGCGATGGCCAGCACACACACTCACATGCACACACACTCCCCCCTCCCACACTCCTATTGTCTGGGCTAAGTATTAGTACAGTTAAGACCACCCACCTCTCCCTCTGATCAAAGAGCATGCAGAGATACAATCGAGCTATTCATGTAATCTTGTACTTAAGTGAGATTTAGAAGGGGACAGTGCGAGTTTAGGATTTCAACCACACATCAGGTTTTGTGGCTTGGTCTACTAATCAAAAGGGGTCTCAACGGCAAACACAACAGCAATAAGTGACTCATTAGCAGCACGGCAAAGTCCGGAAACCATCTTTTCAGGTTGGCCCTTGAACAAGGAAACCTGCTGTTTTCACGCTGCAGTCGGCTTGTACTTTCTTCACTGGAGAACACACGATTGTGTGTAATAGAGCTGCTCGCTCCGTGAGGAAAAACGCATATTTATTGTTTTAAAATCTGCAGAGATGTGGAGCATGCCCTGGCACAATGACCGTTGGAGGGCAGAAAAATAAATATACCCGCGTGTTCGAAACACTGGCAGGAAAAGGACTGAGCACAAGCTGACCAGGGACTCACACACTTACACACACTGACACGAACACACCGAGACACACACACACACACACACACACACCTAAGAATGAAGTAATCAAACTTTACTCCTAGGGCACCAGTCTAAAAACTTCAATATCATTAATCAGTTGCATTTGTCTGCCTCATAATTTCCGTTTCTAGTGTAAAAGATCTGACTGTCATCTGTGTTGAGACTGCTTCACTTTTTATGAGCGGAGCAGCCGTTATAATGTCTCCTAGTGGAGAACTGGTTCACACAGTTTGAGTGTAGTGGAGCAGCTTGGGGAGACGACAGCAACTCAGACAATGAGGGGAAAACTGTGACAGTGCCTGAACTAGCGGTAAAATATGGCAGCTGAGGGGACAAACAGGAGGGAGGGTGGGTTCTGGACGGGAGACAGTGAGTAGAGATGGCTGGGTAAGGATAAGAGGCTGGCTGAGAGAAGAAAGGAGAGGAGATGAGGAAGATGAGGGAAGTGACAAGCGATGTGAGGAGAAAGGAGGAAAACAGAAGGGAGCGGAGGGAGGAAGAAAAGGCTAAACTATTGTCTGCTGTCTGCAGCCTGGTGCGAGAACAGAGGAGGAGCTGGGTTCTCTAGCCCTCGCTGACCTCTGGCTTAGGAGAGCAGCTTGTAGTCTTCACGCAAAAGGAAAATAGAGATGCCAAGCAGAGCATCTGGTTGGCTTCTGCAAACTTTTCACCATAAGTTTACACATTTAATATAATTTTAATATAACTGTATGCAACATAAGTGACAACAATCGCACCATTACTTAAAAGTCAATTGTTTAGCCTCTCAATAAGTGTATTATTTCTACGTTGACAATGAGAGTATTTCCTCTTATAAGAAATCAAAAACAAATACTTAAAAAACACTACATTGAAAATACAGGCCCGAGGACAAAAACTAAATGTAACAAAAGTGAACGCATCTATGATCACTTACACACAAGTTAGAAACAAATATGAGTACAGTTGTGAATTACTATTAGCCTAACCGCCTAACAATCCCCAGACGACCTAAAAACTCAGCATGTGAGATTACACAACGATCAAACAGCTTACAGGAAGATCAGTGACCAACTTGAAATCAGTTGAAATACAGTTGCAGCTGCAATAACAAGGTATTGAACAAACATAGTACCAGTAATCAGAGCCGCAGTGGTCATCCTCGAAAAATGATGCCACAGACAGTGCACTACTTGAGTTGAGTGTTTTCCATGTGTTAAAAAAAAAACATTATTCAAATTTGAAACAATAACTCTTTTTTTCCATTACTTACCATTATGGTAGTGTTGCCTCAAGGCAACACACCCCAAAAAGTACCCCCAAAATATTTTTATTTTTTTAAAAATTTCTTTAGATTATTATTTGGTCTATTTTATGACAGAAAAACACTCCAAACATTTTTTTCCCAACTGACATCATGATGCGTACCATAGAGGGTTAACACTTGGCACAGCAATTATTGAAGGAAGTCAGAATTTCTGTTACAGCTCAGACAGTGAGAAGGACACCTGGACACACTGACCAAGAAAAAATCCCTTGCTTGCTCTTCAGCACAAAACTCCCAGATTAAACTTTGTTAAATGACATGAAAAGAAGCCTGATGAATATTGAGAGCACATTCTTTGGTGAGATGAGCTCAGCCAGGACTACCACAGTGAATGCATAGTCCTGACAGTGAAGCATGGTGGCGGGAGTATGATTATATGGTGCTGCATTAGTGCAAAAGGTGTTGTGGATATGCTAAAACACTGTCTGACAAGATGACTCCCAGTCTTTAGAAGCTTGGCAGCAGAGCACTATTCCAGCATGATAACAATCCACAGCACACTGCCAAAATCACACAAGAGTTTCTAAAGAAGTGAAACGTGAAAGTGTTCCTACTTCCGTTGTATCCCGTATGCTTTCCACTCGTTCTAAGGAGTGTTTGGTTTAGGTGTATTTAATCAAAGTATGAAAATTAACATGCAGAGACTTTACATTTCTAAGCTAAGTGGAAAGCTTACATCTAAAAACAAGTGTTCTGGCCAAACCAATCAATTGATTACTCTAGCTAAAAATCAGACACGCATGACAAGCAAAAGCAGGCATCTTCACTTTGTTGCTTCCATCTGGATTCCAGTCTAAACCAGCTGGGTACTGTCCTCTATGTTCAAACAAAAAACAACCAGTAAAGCAGTTTGAGACTAAAGCCCCACACAGGATATGACTGTAGGGTCCCAGACTGAGAGGATCAGCCCCTCAATATACCCTCCTCAGGGCAACTTATGAGCTAGAGACCACAGCGACCCTGGTGAAGGAAATTGGCATTAGAGCAAATTAAAAAAAGAGGACACAAAGAGGCAGAGGGAGAAAGTAAGAGGCGGCTGAGTCAGGCACTGCCAGGAGAGGAAGGAGCAAGCAGAACTAAGGGGATGAAAGGTGAACGATGTGAGGTTTGTTCACTGCGTACTTGGAGCCTGAGCTGTGCAGGGCAACAGGTTGTGTCTTGTCAGTGGAACAGTCTTGACACATTGCAGGAAACGTATATTGTTTCGTACAAGCTGTTTCCCCCTAATAATAAGAGAAAGGACTGGACAATCCTTGAGGTAGGGGTTGTCCCATTTACTCAGACAAATGGCTCTAAATGGTGAGAAAGTGCCCTGCTAAAAAACAAACTAATAAATTGTGTGGGAGAAACACTCTGGGTTATCAATCATGCTCCAGCACTCAGCTTTCTGGCAGGTTCTTGGCTGCTGGTGCTCTGACCTCAAAGGAAGGCCTGGTGGCCCGCTTTACTGTACGGGACGGTACGGCAGGAATCAAGCACGTATACCTAAGAGCCACTTCAACTAATCTGATCTAACCAACAAACACCCGCGCCAGTTCTCCTGAGAGACACTTAATAGAGATTAATGGGCATTGCTATACTGCTTCACATTCACAATGCCTATGTTTCCAAACATGCAAGGAACCAGATTACGGTGACAAATCAGTGACGTCAGGAGAAACATTAGCACATTTACACCCTGCAATTACCTAATTGTTCTGAATGTACCTGAAACTACATTTTCCCTCTACTTAATCTACCATATATTTTCAAGCGAACATGCTTAATTAAATACTCAACCTGCTACAGGAAGAGCAGCAATAGAGCTGTTGAGCACACAGTTGGAGCTTGTCTGTGCACCTGTGTTTAATTCTTAAAAGTATGAAAGTATTTAGTGGTTTAGCCATTTACTTTTACTGTTAAATCAATACAGTTGTGCTCAGTTTCAGATGTGGTATGTATTGCATTATTTTGCAACAATACAACAATAGATGTACTTTTCTTGCCTTGAATCTTGGACATAAGCACAACCATATGTAAAAAAAACAGTGCATAGTCATCCAGATATAAGGTGAATCTTTATGTCTTTATCTGTTTAAAGGTGGCATTTGGGTTTTTAAAAGTTCACTGTCCAAATAATGGACAACTTAAAACAGCACTATATTGTAAATCTGAAATACACTAATGCAACATCAGCCTGTAAATAAGCAGCACTGCAGCATACTTATTTAAGCAAACTGAGGTGAAGATAAAAGTTGTGTTTGCCCAAATTGTGGCCAAACAAGAGATAGTAGTAACACACCCTCCTTTGAGACACAGTTTGCTATTTCTAAAATTGGAGCAGATACCTCAATTAACCCTGTGTATTTCCTGGCAATAATGGCTTGTCCAGGAACTCACTGTCATTAGATAAGGTTGAGATAAGGTCAAATATCTCCTTTAGTGTGTAGCTACAACAAAAAAAAAGGATAAATTTAGTGCAGAAAAAAAACATGTTTTCTTCATTGTTACTATAGATGTTGTGGATTTGTGTGTGTGCATGAATTAGACAACTTTGTTGAACCCTCAAGCTAATTGCTGTTTAGTGTACAGTGGGAAATGTCTGTTAAGGGAACACTTAGCGGACCATGTGAACAAATGGCTGGACAGTTAGTGCTGTGGACAGTTCAGTTGAAAAGAGGTCAGATCAGAGTGATACTGTTACAGTATTTCCGCTGCCCCACTTACATAATTTCCCACTTTGCTGCTACACATTAACAATATATGCAGAAAAGCACGCAAAAAAATTAAAACAATAGCTATGCCAAAGCTCTAATCAAGACAGCTGACCCGCTGAACGCTGCCAGCTGGATCAGAAAGCCAACAAGCTCTGTGATTTTCTGTACATTGAGGTGGGGGTCAGTGGTGGCAGGAAACATGGTTTTGTTCATCTCAAGTGCCAAAGGAACACTTTGTAGGTTTGAGGAAGGTCACAACACAAAACAACACTGCAGGGTACAATTCAACTGGCAGGTCCCTTTAGGGCAACACACTGGATGGATTCCAGCTTTGATGCTGGAGCAACAGTTTGCACACTGGTGAAAATTCAGAGTTAGTACCTTTTCGGAATCACATATTTTGATACGGTGACAAATGTTAAATCCTGTTGTCTTAGGAAGCACAGGAAGAAAAGTGTGTGTCCTGAATGGCCAAACTGTGACCTTTTGTTTTGTTAAGATGCTGCATCAGCGATTTCAAGCTATTTGACCATGGAGGCTTTGAACACTGAAAAGAACAGAGCTGAGCTGGACTCTTGTTAGCCGACCAGCCGAACGCCTGCCAGACCACCGGCTCCGAGACCTGAATGAGAGGCAGGTGGGAGGTCCGGGAAGGTGGGGAGACAGGCTGTCTTCCAATTAAAAACAAGTGAAGTGGGAGTGAGATGAAAAAGTAATTTGCAACTAAAGTCACAAACACTGGCAACCACTGGTGACCTTCATTAACCATTATTTTCTTAATTAATAATTTTTCTGATAAAATGTGAGAAAACAGTAAAATAACACCTGCAAAGTCTGAGGTCAGGTTTCCAAATACATGTAAAAAGTCTAAAATACCAAAAAAAAAAAAAAAAAACAAAAACTAATCCTCACATTTGAGAAGCTATTATGAAAGAATGTTTGGCATTTTTGTTTGAAAAGTGACTCAGACCAGTTATTTATCTCTAAAAATAGTCACCTAATTACCCAGTTGTTTCATTTTTCTCTGATTCCAGACTTAAAGTGTGGAACTAAGGACTACCGATTAGAGAGAAGTATAGAAATACTGAAAAGGAAAGAAGAGGAGTAACACAGAAGCAGGAAAATCCCACTAACTCATCTCACATGTGAGAGATTATCAGCTGAACACATGGCTGTGAAGTGCGTATATTGTGTGGTACTACTCTGTTCTTCCCCTTCTGGACAGCAGGAAGCTGAGAAGCGTGCAGCCAGGCAGGCAGGCAGACACTTGGGTCAGCTCCAGCAGGAAGTATCTGGGACGGGCTGAGACTGGATGAGATGTGCTTCATCCATATTATATACAACACTCTTTTCCTACGCCCGTCCCTCCTGCCGTTTCCCCTCTAACGTTGCCCCTCCCTGTACTTTTAACAATCTGCCAGTATCATCAAAAACACAAGCCATACATCACTGCCATTACACACGTGTGCTTTCTCACACAAAAGCACAGATGTTTGACACACCAGGCTGCCAATAAGGATAGAAAAGTGATTTTGCTATTTTTAGTGTATCGTTCCATTCTATTATTATGATGACGGTCCATTTTCTAATGGCTAAACCATGCATCTGCTGACGGGATAAAAACAAGCACATAACAGATCCCAAAATAAAGTCCCCAACATCCTGACAACAAGATTGTTTAGACATTCCAGCTTTGTGCCGGCAGTCAAAACTAGGGGAAAGATGATTACATGTACTGTACCTAGAGAAAAGTGGACACCTGGATCGACATGTGTGTGTGTGTGTGTGTGTGTGTGTGTGTGTGTGTGTGTGTGTGTGTGTGTGTGTGTGTGTGTGTGTGTGTGCATTAAACCCACCCTCCTCTTCAGGCGATCCCTCTCCCTCAGTGTCAGTGTGTCAGCCTTGGCGATGACTGGGACTA
>OMNN01100592.1:5340-18380 GCA_900302755.1 Chromis chromis | reverse complement strand
GGATGACAGCCATGCAGACCAATATGATGCAGTGTGCGTCGTATGGTCTGAGCACTGACCGGCTGACCCCCCACCCCTTCGACCTCTGCAGCAATGCTGGCAGCACTCATACGTCTATTTTCCAAAGACAACCTCTGGATATGACGCTGATCACGTGCACTCAACTTCTATGGTCGACCATGGTGAGGCCTGTTCTGAGTGGAACCTGTCCTGTTAAACTGCTGTATGGTCTTGGCCACCGTGCTGCTGCTCAGTTTCAGGGTGCTGGCAATCTTCTTATAGCCTAAGCCATCTTAATGTAGAGCAACATTTTTTTTTTCAGATCCTCAGAGAGTTCTTTTCCATAAGGTGCCATGTTAAACTTCCAGTGACCAGTATGAGAGAGTGTGAGAGCGATAACACCATATTTAACACACCTGCTCCCCATTCAGACCTGAGACCTTGTAACACTAATGAGTCACATGACACCGGGGAGGGAAAATGGCTATTTAGGCCCAATTTGGACATTTTCACTTAGGGGTGTATTCACTTTTGTTGCCAGCAGTTTAGACATTAATGGTCGTGTATTGATTTATTTTGAGGGGACAGTAAATTTACACTGTTACACAAGCTGTAGAGTGACTACTTTACATTGTAGCAAAGTGTCATTTCTTCAGTGTTGTCCCATGAAAAGATATAATAAAATATTTGCAGAAATGTGAGGGGTATACTCACTTTTGTGACATACTGTATATATCCTTTATTTAACCAGGTAAAAAACTCATTGAGATTAAAATCTGTTTTCCAAGAGTGACCTGGCCAAGAGGGCAGCATGGAAAAGTGCATTTGTAAAAACAAAAACACAAAATAGAAACACAGACAATACAAGCAGACAGATCCAACAGTCACACAGCACTAATAAAATGGAGCATGACATCCAGATTGTATGCAACACAATAAAGCAGCTCTAATGCACAAGCAGGTTGATTGAACGTCAGAAGCAGTCACATTTATCTATAGAGGCATTTTTCTCGATCTCTCAGAATGGTCTTAAACACCCCCATAGTAACCAGCACTGTCCGTTTTAGATCCTTTTGCAAAATTATTCCTATTTAAAAGCTTTCTTGCCGAGCTACGTTCTCACCTTTAGGACCAACATCTGCACAGTATTATGAGAACGCAGGCCGTAGTGATTCTGGTTTCTACACATGTATGTACAGAGATACAGAGGAACCAGTCCAAGGAGTTTCTAAAGCCAGATTAACTTTAATAACCTCTTCTAACTGACAGACATGTCTCTATAGCAGAGACACAACCTGAACACAACCAAAACCTGAGCACGAAGCACAACCATGTTCACAAATCAAAAGCTATGTGATGGCATATGTTGTAAATATGCGCTATATAAATAAAATTGAATTGAATTGAAATCAGGGCATTAGCTGTATTTACAGTGGCTAAGGCTATGCTAACAGCTAGCGGCTAAGTTAGGAGTTAGCCACAGATTACCCTGAAACAGAGTCTGGAAAAAAATAAGAAATAATGCTTAAGATCTGTTCTCCATCTGCTATCCTGCTGTTTTGAACAAAAAGAGTTATGAAAAACTGTTTCCCTGCTATCACATACTGTTAATAAATCATTTTTAATGTATATCGGTTACAGATATAAGTTATCGGCCTTTCTTAATTACCAATAATTGATATAGACATTGGCTCTAAAAAGAAAACATATTGGTCTATCCCTACGACAGAGTTCCTACACATTTTAAATCACTTCAGAGGACATTACATTAACTTGGATTCAAGTACTAGTGATTTACCTTCACTCTTAGTCTTATTCTGCCATATCCTGATAATAGAATAAACCTAACCTTAAAGCAAGCATACACGCTGAAATGTAATGACTAACATTATGGGCACTTGCTTTCTGTCTTCATAAGGTAAATTAAAGCCCAAGATGTGACTGTGTTAACAGATCTATGTCCTTATAACAACGGTAATACAAGTACAAACACACACATACAGACAACTTACTCGCAAAGGATGACTCCATCCTTCAGACCTTTCTGAAAGTTCTCTCCAATAGACATCCCTGTGACCTCCTCAATCCAGAAGCGAAGCTCCTCTTCTTTTTGTGTGTCATATTTCTGAGCAATCTGAAAGATAAAACATAAAAGTCACCAAAGCTACATTCCATTTCGGGAAAACAAAACTAGCTGCACTACACCCCCTTCAGAGACAGAAGAACATTTGACATCTAATGACAATGATGGCTGTATTCCACACAGGGAAGGACCAGGGTCATTCTGTGTCAACTCAGCGAGATTAGGGGAGGTCACCTCAGAATCTTTTGAAACTTTGTAGGAATGATCTTTGGCATCTGAAACCGACATCTGCCAATTTTGTTTGCTGAAATTGAAGTGCAGTAGCAGCAATGGCATCCTCAGCTCCAAAGGTGCATCCAGGCTAGTACGTAGCCTGCATTTATGATGGGAAATGGTGGCTAGGGTTGTCATTCATGCATCTCAGTGGTCCATCTCCATCATTCAAGTGGCCTGATCCTGAGGACATTTGTTGAGTTCCACTCGTCCATGTCCTGTGCTGCATCGAACCACCCCCAACAACTCACATAGGTCAGCAGTACACACTGCATCCTGCAACGACTAAAGTCATTCATGAGTCATATGAAAAATTCCTGCCTAGTAACAAATTACCTTTTTTTTATCTGTTCGGAGCTTATTGAATACATGAGCTCATAAATACATTTGTGTGGTTTTCAAATCTTTCTTAATAAAGAAGGCCTCAAGTTGCTTTGTCTTCAATCAATGAGTTGAATTATTTGGTTAAATAGATTAAATATTTTAGCATGAAGACAACATGGAAGGAAACTGAACCTTTGCACACCAGTAGATGATACTTCCATCTCTTACTATCCTAAATTTCATCAGCCTACACATGATTCAAGATGTCCATCTGGCCATTTGGAAATTAATTACCTGTGTAAACTTTGATTATACCATAACTTCCATTTCTACTAACACATGAAAGCTTTCTAAGCATTGGTAATGTCATTCAGATATTATTGTTACAATAAAATTGATCAAATAGATTCGATGTGTTAGAGATATATTTTTCAAATTTTTTTGAAAATCCACTTTATTTGCAATTTTTCTTCTTTGCTGTATTCTCTCCATTCACCAGAAATTTCTAGAGATATGGACATCTGAAGGTGGCATCTCATTCAATTTCCAACTTGCGAGAGATTTATTGAAAAATTTCTATTGAAGAAATTATGAAAAGGTTGGAATTTCAGCTAATGTTTCAGCTAAAATGGGCTGCCGTCAGTTTCAGATGCCAAAGATCATTCCTACAAAGTTTCAACCGATTCTGAGATGGTCAAGCAACCACCTTTGCTGAGTTGACATGGAATGACCCACCTGGTATTTCACCACCATTTATGTTATTAATTCCACCTATGCTTTTCCTGCTGTTGCTGCTAGACTTGGATGCTCCCGGCATTCTGTGGGTGAAGTGCCTTCTCACTTGAGACATGCTGTTGAAGTTTACAAGTGAGTGATTTACAACAACATTCTCTATGATGATGATACAATTAATGTATCTGTTCTGGAGGCAGGCCTCATCTTCACAGTCACCATATCAGGCTATAGCATAGGACAAAAAAAGCACAGACACACGCACAGGGAAGTAACAATCATAAAAATGTAAGGAATCGGACATGCATACAGGATGAAGAAACTGTAGCAAGGAGCCATCAACTAACATCTTCAAAAGCCGCATATGACCTGTACCGACACAGGAGACACAACAACCTTTTTCCTCATTTTCAAAGGTGTATAGCAATACCATCCTACTGAGTATACTTAGTCTGTGATCCCAAACCTGTATCACTAGCATTAGCCAACCTTGCTAACAAACCTCTTGTGGTAACGTCAGTTCAAACCCCATCAGCAGTCGCTCTATCTGCCTTCTCAGTCTCTCAGTCATTACTGAATCTGTAGAACATTAAATAAATATGGCTGCCACTACCAGTCACAACACTAATATGTGCAGCATAACATTCATCCATTTTCTATACACTGCTTTATCCTCTGCAGGGTCGCGGGTCACAGCTGATTAAGGGTGAAGGCAGGGGAAATCCTGCATGTTGCTCTTTTGTGTGACGTTATTTTAAAGCATTGCTGCCATTGTCTGAATCCTAGGTAAAACTCTAATTTTCTTTGAGGGATCTCAAATATGTTGACATGAATACACTTCTGACATTAACCGTTTGTTTCACAGGGCGTACCGAACTAAGGACCCTAAGACACCTTTAAAAGTTGTGTTTGTAAATCTGCAGATCCAGCAGATCATTTTGTGGGTTTATCACTTTGGGTAATGCCTTTCACACTGTTGCAATGTTTTCATGGCATTTGCATTTGCTATTAGAAATATTCATTGTGGCTTTTTGAGGTAACGGGAGAACTATTCTAAACCATCAAAATAAATATAAGATAGAGGGTCACAGGAAGCTGGTGCCTATCACTGTGGACATAGGGTCAAAGGCGGAGTGCACTTTGAACAGGTCACAAGAGAATCGCAGGGCCAACACAAAGAGACCGTTCACCATGCACGCTCACCTTCTTGGTGTGAGGTGACAGTACTACTGCAGTACAGTACAGCTGCATTCAAACATACCCCCACAGTCCTGGAGAGCACCATGGTACACGCGCAATATTTGTCATTTAGGCATGACCAGACAATACACCAAGTAACGTATAAAACATAATAATGCAATAATAATTTCAAACAAACTAAACTAACAGCAGCTGATCAAAGTGTCCAAAAAACGAACAGGTTTATCTCTGATGTTTTAAACAATGAAGCTGAAAGCTCAGGACTCTGGCCGCAATGTAACAACATATTAAGTACACCGCTGCTGCTAGATCCTGATCGGCCCTTTGTCCATGTTGTGATCATTTGTCATTAAACCTAATTAATAAAGTTACAACTGTTGCTCTGTACATGCAGCAGCTCCCTCTGTTTGGAGACACTGTGGATCCTACTGCCATCTGATGCTGCAGGTTTGTAATAGAATATAAAGAAATAGTCATAAACAGCTGGAAACTAAACTGCTTTTCTGCATGTGACAGCTCACCTGTCTGATGTGAAGATATGCAGGCCTACACAGGGACCTGCCGTCTGATCCTGGTCTGGACTGATCTGCTCTACATGCTCTCTCTGTGATCGTGTATAATTGTAAGAATTTAATTAGTTACAGGCTATATTGTTCTGTGTGCAAATATGCGCAGCTCTCTCTCTTTGGACACGCTCATATGGACTGCTGCTGTCTGATGCTCTAAGTATTAAACTAACTCAATAGTTCAACAGCTGGAGGAAACAAACTTCAGCTCCTCTGAACATCTTTTGGAGAAAAAAAACTCAGATTACATTAATTACTGTTGAGTATCATTAATCTTTAAGCCGTTAGTGTCTGTGTTCATCACAGAAAGGTTTTATTATTATGCACATTTTATTTTGTTGCCTAATAGATTATGAAATTATAGAGCAAAGGGCACAAAACAGTTGTGGTGTGATTTTAGCACACAACTGCGTCTCTGTGATATTTTCAGAAATTTGATGCAGAAAGGTGAAAACATCCTTTCCTAAATCACTTCGCACAACTCAGAGTGCCCATCCAATAATGTGACAGTTCAGTTCAGGCTTGTGTTGTGTTGAAAGTGATACGGAAATGTTACTAGGTCTGACCAGTAACAATGCTGGAAACCTGACTGAAGTGTGCATTCAGACCTGAAGTCGACACATTAAATTGGTGTCAGACTAATGGAATGGAGTGCATGTGTGAAAGGGGCTGTTATAGTTATTATGAGCAGTGCAAAGCAAGGGCAAGCATGTTCAAGTTATCGTGTGATGTCTATACTTAAATAAGTCATCATCAAAACAGAAAAAGATGCTCACATGGAGCTCAAAGGAACATCAAGTTGAAAGCTTCTCTGGCACATTTATCAATGTGAGATAGTCCAGTAAATATTAGTGTATAGCAACCTTTCTCCTGTTAACTCTCTAGACAGTGTAAAGTCTTTTAGTGTGGCTAACACTGCATAAACGTCCCACAGACACTCCACTCATCCACAGCTTGACAAAGACTCTGCTACAGTTTACAGTTCAGTCAGAGAAGAACTAACAGGCTGCTACCAATCCAGTGAAGACTGACAAATCTCACAGCTTTATGAAAAGTGTTATGGCTGCATATTTTCATGTTCTGAGTCTACAGGCTGACGTTTGTTTCCTCCAGCTGTTTGGAACTATTGCCTCTGCTATGTAAGCCACATATAAAGTGTTATTTCTCATGTTTACCACTTTCCACTGGAATTTAGACTTTATGGTAAAAATGATGCTGCACCTGATATTCAGCTCCCTCTCTTCATAATACACACTTGTCTTGTGACTGTTAAGTATTTACATTTCATTATTTATTTCATCCATTTGTACATACTGTTACACATCTTTCTAGCTTAAAATGGTTAAAAATGTAGTTGTTAATGTATTAAGGGTGGTATGAACGAAGCTCTTGCCCTACATTTGTTGATGTTTACATACTGCATATCTGCTGTAAATTGTAACAACAGCACTGTACAGTAAGTAACCACAGTGGCAGTCATGCAGGAATTTAAAATGAATTACATGGCTATTTCTTTTCTTTTTTTTCTGGCTTTTCACCTTAATTTGATAGGACAGTGGATAGAGTCGGAAACGGGAGAGACTGGGGAAAGACATGCGGTAAACGCCCGAGATCGGACTCGAACCCGGGTCAGCCGCTACGTCTCTGCATGTGGGTCACGCGACATAACCATTAGGCTATCGGGGCGCCCAACATGGCTATTTCAATGTTGGCTTTAATCAACAACATATATTTGTTTGTGCTTTCCTTACAAGGGCATTTCAACAGAGATTGTCACAGGAGAAAGACTATTCTTGCATTATTCTTCAACAAGTCTCCTTTGACTTCCATGTACTTGGTCCACCGTGTTCAAGCTTCTCTATCCCTTCGCAGAAGAATATCACATCTTGAGCCTCCAGATACTCTTCAACAGCATGGATGAGCTCATCATCACTCTACAAATGGCAACCATGCAAGTGGGATTTCAGTATGTGAAACAGAAGTCAGACGGTATAGGTCGGGTGAGTAATCTGCATGGGGCAACGGTTCAAAATCACATTTTATACTTCTGCCACCTCTGCTGTGTGGATGGGTGCATTGTCCTGGAACAACAGCACACCAACTCAAGGCTTTCCTCTCCTGTTTCCTTTGATTGCTTCTTTTAATTGTCGCAATTCTAATGCATAGTTGTCTGCATTAATGGTTTGACCCTTTTGCAAGAAGGCAGTCATGGGCAATCCCTCACCGTACCAAAACACAAAGGTCATTACTGCAAGCAAGTGGCATCAGCTGACAGATGTTACTTGCTGCTGGTACCATCAGCTAAAGAGCAGGTCAAATTTACAGTAAACTGAAAACTGATTAAAACAAGCCAAATGGGCCGTAAAACTGGAAAATGTGCTGCTACTCCAATGACAAAAAATGACAAAATAACTAATTATATCGCAAGTGAATCCAAACGAGGATCAGACTCGAGTTCGGTGGCTAATGAGTGTCATGGCTGCCTAGTCCAAACAACCTGTCAATCATTCCGGACCAGACATGTCAATCAAACAGCCACGCCCCCAACTTTGATGTCTTATATCTCTTTAATTATAGAAATGTTTTCAGGTGGACCACCAGGTCACGGGTAGTGGCCAGGGAAATTAACAAAGAAATTCAGAATGACTTTACTTGGCCTCTGATGATGATGGGCTTTTGAATGGGTGTGTATTGGAGCCACAGCATCTTGGAGCCAGCACCTGGCAGCAGTCTGTGGTTTTGTAGTTTTTGACACTTGCGGGTGCTCTGGTTTCCTCCCACAGTCCAAAGACATGCTGATGTTAATAGATGATTCTAAATTATCTGTAGGTGTGAATGTGAGTGCGCTTGGTTGTCCGTCTCTATGCGTGGCCCTGTGATGGACTGGTGACCTGTCCATGTTATTAGAATTTAACTTAACTGAATTAATGTTCTCATGTTTACCACTTTCCACTGGAATTTAGACTTTATGGTAAAAATGATGCTGCACCTGATATTCAGCTCCCTCTCTTCATAATACACACTTGTCTTGTGACTGTTAAGTATTTACACTTCATTATTTGTTTCATCCATTTGTACATACTGTTACACATCTTTGCAGCTTAAAATGGTTAAAAATGTAGTTGTTAATGTATTAAGGGTAGTGGTGCTCCGATTGATCGGCAGTGCTAAAATGTCACTCTATGCACAATGAGGTACAATGTTTGTTTTTCATTTTAACAAATATATGTGGCTGGTGAGTTCTACAAGCATTATATTTGTTTCCAAATGAGCTGCCAGTACTGGATCTGTAGTTTAAAAAATATAACACACATGTTAAGAAAATCTCTAATGCTTAAGCCTTGTTGGGAGACAACTTAGGCTAAGTGGGCCACCATGCTTGCAATGCATGGAGGAAGATGCTGGATGTGGAAGTAGTGAAATGCATAAAATCATGCAGACACCAGCTGGGAGCTTCAGTTAATGTTCATGTCTGAATGAGGAAAAATGTGATCTCAGTGATTTGACTGTGATGATTGTTGGTGGCAGGCTGAAACTGTTGATCTCCTGGATTTTCCCCACAACAGTTTATGAAGTTTACTCAGAATGGTGCATAGTACAAAGATACCCAGAAACATCCAGTGTTACTTTACAATACTGTAGATGGAAAAGCCTAGTTGATGAGAGGTCAGAGGACAGTTGGAGCTGCCAAGACCACAGTAATTCGGAGAGCCATCTTTACAGTGTGACCCTTTAAAATACCCTGTTTTGTTTGACTGAAGTTTTAAAAACATAAATCAGAGATGATGTTTGAGCCATATTGTCTAGCAGAAAATATTCACAACTCAGGTTTTTGTATTTCAGCAGCAGCCCATCACTTGTCATCCACTGAAACCTGTGAGCAGTCACATCAGATACCCTGTGCCTGTTACTTCACTATAATGCAGAATCAAAAACTTGGCTTGATGTCATGTACTAAACAAAGAATGTAATATTCATAAGTCATCCTCTCCTCACAGTTTTTGTTAGATTCCAAAGCAGATGTTCCAAACTGACTCAGTTCAAGGCTGGAGTTGGAAGGCTGTGTCATTTAGGAATTGATCTGAGGCATTTTGTGTCTTTGAAGACTGACAACACAAAGGAAGCCCACTGAGAGGTCAAAGAGCTGGAATGTTAGAGGGAAGGGACTTCTCTCTGTTTTTCTCCTAGCAGTTACTTTCAAGGAGGCTTGCAAAGAATTCACTAAAAAAAAGTTCAGGCACTGGAAAAAGAAATCGGTCTCTTGATGGAACCAGTAAACTGAGGTTTTGAGGGGGAAATATTTAAGAACATGACAACAAATTGTTACAATGAAGGATGTGGTCGATGGTTTTAATAGCTTCTTTGTTGATGGTGGGCCCAATCTTGCTAAAGAAATAAAAGATACTGGAAAGAAACCAGCTGAAATGGAATATGGCGAGACAAATGCAGATTCAATGACTTTGGGAACTGTTGATAAAAAGGAAATTATTGCCACTGTAAATAGAACTGCCAACAAAACTTCTACAGATTGGAATGACATCGATATGTCACTGGTAAAGAAATAGCTGATCCACTAACTCATTTATGTAATCTATCGTTTAAAACAGGCACCTTCCCATCTAAAATGAAACTGGCTAAAGTGATTCCATTATACAAAGATGGCAATAAACATCTATTCACAAATTATAGACCTGTTTCCTTTAGGGGTGGGACGATTCGTCGACGTAATCGATTACGAAAATACGTTGACGCGTAAAACGTGCGTCGATGCGTCGCGGTGTCATGGTAACGGGAGAAGATGCGGGAGTATATTCTGTCTGTAGCGCGTTTTTTCAAACATGAACGTTACTGGTGGTGACCCAAACGTAGCTGGCGCTATCCAAGAATATACGAAAATATACGTATGTATGCCCCGATAACGGCAGCTACGTTTGGGTCACTGGTAACGTTCATGTTTGAAAGAACGCGCTACAGGAAGAGTAACTTCCGGTTCAAAAGACGAACGGCGCCGTCGTCCAATCAGCGATGTCTCCGTACTTTTCTGTAAACGGAGTATACTTAGACTTGCATGGTTTAATCTTTGAGACAAACTACTGGCAGGATCAACCAGGTAGCCCAGAACCGCAAGGAGGGAAAGGAGGCAAGGAGGGAGGGAGGCCACTGTACTTTTTACTTGAATTGAGCAAGCTCTTGCTGTAACTTTATTTTGGAGAGATTCATGTTGCTAAACCCGATTACCAGTGAAGACTGGGCTGTTTCTTGTTGCATATTTTTGGTGCAGACATTTAATCTGGTTACGGCAGTGAGATGCAGCCTAGAGGGGGCTTCACCATGCAGTGTGGCCTTTCAGAAAAGGTAAGACTTTCATTTTGGACAAGGTCATGAAGACATGTCATATACCATTATCTTGGATGAAACAGTATTCTCCTGATGCCTGCTGTTTATAGAACTGCTGTAGAAAGGACAAAATCTTGGTAAATGGGCTACTAGATTAAAATGTCATGGCTACATACATAAGCACAAGCACTTTACAAATTTTAAAAAGTCAATTTACTCAAGGGCATGATTATGCCATGGACATTTCCTGGCAATCTGCCCTTTGATATTTCCTGTGCACTGGGGAAAATTTTGCTCTGAAGGCAGCTGCTCCAAAACATGAAGATTCATCCTGTCACACCACTTTCCACAAAGAAGTGAGATTTTTAAATACAAACTCACCCATGCTGTACAGAAACTTTCAGCTATACAAACTCATTTTTTGAGTCAAGTTGCTTTGAGTACTGAATTTTGGCAACTGGGGACACTGCCAGCACAGAGAGAGTCAAGTAGTAAACCGACACCAGATTTTATTACAGCGCTTTTCCCCACATTTCATATCAAACATTCATTTTACTAGGCATTGTTGTGAATTATACATATTCCATGGGCTGTTTTCTATTTTAAAAAGATATGGGACAGCCCAGATTGCAACGCTTACAGTCATGTGCAACCCTTGCAGCCATGCTTATAATGATGTCACTGCTGCAAATAACATTGAAGCAGCAAAACTGAGAACTCCATGTAATAATCTACAACAAAACAAATGTAATGATGAGGAAGCAATATCTTCCTAATAATTAAAAATTGTGGATTCATCCAGTGACTGCTTTGTTACCAGTGATTTCACTTTGGAAACTGAATCTGTGCAGAACATCAAATGTTTGCTGTGCAGAAAAGAAATTCAGCTAATTAGGCTACATACATAATTGCAGGTTGCACAATATACATATTGTGGAATATATATATATTAGGGGTGTAACAATATATGTACTCGTACCCGCAACCAGGTGGTGGATAATTCAACCACAAAAGCAAAATAGCGATGTTCAAACAAACAGACAGACCATAAATCAATTCAACATTTAGCAGTGTATTAACAAAAACAATCAGTATCATGGTGAAGTGATGAATGTTGAGTTCAATCCAGTAAATTAAAGAATCCTCCCCGGTTAACGCAGTTCAGTCCAATCCAGACAACTCAAATTACAGTTCAGAAGTGCATTCCATGTTTTACCACGGATCTTTGACACAAATCAAAACAGGAAATCAATACCAGGTGAATAGCGTCTCTTAGTGTGACAATATTTACTACGGTACTCACAATACCAGGGACAGTCAGTTGGTAAAGGTCAGGACTGCAGCTTTACTCCACACTGGCCATTCCCAGCAATTATTCCATCCACCTTAACTCCAGCGGCTAACGATCCAAGAGGCTACCAAACGGCTTTAAGACGCGGACTTAGACACGCGCTGGGATGCCTCATAAGCTGGCTCCTCTCACTCTTCTGACTCTCCCACCGGCGTCTCTGAGACGTCCTCATATCTTTTTCCTGTTCAAACTTAGCAGGCTATGTGGAAAGTTGTGAAGGTTTATTGCATGATTATGGGTGGTAACAGTAGTGATGTAATTCTGACAGCAGTCAAGGGTTAGGGTTAGGGTTAGGGTTAAGGCACCATCGTAACTATCCCCGCTGCTATATTCTTATGGCTCGGCTCACTAAAAAGAGCCGGCTCTTTGGGCTGCCAAGTGGCTCCTCAGATTTTTTGTTGCTTAAATTAATTTATACCACCTCAACCTCTTGCAAGTTCGCTTCACAAACCACTCGGCAGCTCCGGCTCCCAGGCAGGAGCCAAGCCATAAGAACCGGCTCTCTTAAAACAGCCTGAATTCCCATCACTATTATTAACACGCCGACGTTGTGCCGACTTATGTCTGCGCTGCTCGCTGGTAATGGTGAGATCGGCGTGCAGCGCACACATAAGTCGCGCCGAGATCTTGGTGTACAGACATCACTCTGTACAACAAAGGCGTGTTAATAAGATGTTCATTCCTGAGGATTGCAGCTACTAAATTTCGGGCAGCTTCACTCATCTTGGCACTTCTCGCAGCTGTACGAGTGAAAGTGAAAGTAAAGTTAAAAAAAAGAATCCATTCCATATATTCAGACTTTCATTTCATATATTCAGACTTATATATATGTATGGGTAGGTGGAGCGGAGCGTGGAGCGCAGAGCACAGTCCGGTGGGTCCAGGCGGCGGCACGCACGACTATTCAAATATCAATATTATTATCCGAATACCACCACAACGAACAAATATTTGAATATTCTGGACCAGCCCTAATGTTAACCAGATCTGTATTGTCCATTCATCTGAACAAGCTCTACAATCTGCTTGCTTCATACAAGAGCCAGATGCCCAGTTACAGCCAAACTGAATATTAAGGAGGAGAAAAACAAATGCTGTGGTGGTTTTACAGGTGTGGAAAAAACTGAATTAAAAAAACTACAATATCCACCTTAATAATGTTGTTATGCTTTCT